>JBBPBX010014745.1:0-50450 GCA_038048925.1 Garcialebias charrua | reverse complement strand
GAGGTGTCAACCTCCACAACAAAAGGTTCATCAGGGTTGGGGGCCTGGAGGACGGGAGCGGAAGAGAAACAGAGATTTGAGTGTGGAAAAAGCCTCATCGGCGAGTGGAGTCCAAAAGAAACGTGTTTTGGTAGATGTGAGAGCATGAAGTGGTTTGGAGATTTGACTGTAACCCTTGATAAAACGTCTATAAAAGTTAGCAAACCCCAGAAACCGTTGGAGCTGTTTACGGTCTCTGGGGACAGGCCAGTCCAAGACAGCTGTAATCTTGCTTTGGTCCATCTCCATCTTATTAGGAGAAATAACAAAACCCAAGAATGAGGTGGTGGAAACATGAAAATCACACTTTTCAGCTTTGACATAGAGACCATTCTGTAGTAACCGAGTGAGAACGGCCCGTACCTGTTGTCGGTGTGTGGCAAGATCTTTTGAAAAAATTAAAATGTCATCTAAATAAACAAAAACAAACCGATTAATCATGTCTCTCAGAATGTCATTCACCAAGTTCTGAAACACGGCGGGGGCATTGGTTAGTCCAAAAGGCATGACTAAGTACTCATAATGACCGGTGGGGGTGTTGAAAGCGGTTTTCCACTCATCCCCCTCACGAATGCGAACAAGATGATATGCATTGCGTAGATCTAACTTTGTGAACAGGTTGGCTCCTTGTAGAAGGTCAAAAGCAGAGTTCATGAGCGGTAGAGGGTATCTGTTCTTAACAGTAATCTTATTGAGACCTCTGTAATCTATACAGGGACGGAGTGATCCATCCTTTTTGCTAACAAAAAAGAATCCCGCCCCGGCTGGAGAGACAGATGGCCGAATGATGCCCGCCTGGAGGGACTCCCTGATGTAGTCCCTCATAGTTACTTGTTCCGGAGCAGAAAGAGAGTAGAGAGCGCCCCTGGGGGGAGTGGAGCCGGGAAGTAAGTCTATAGGGCAGTCATAAGGACGGTGAGGAGGCAGGGCGGTGGCTCTGGACTTGTTAAACACCTCTTTGAGGTCGTGATATTCGATGGGAACCTTAGAGAGATCAGGATAATAATCCTCAGAAACAGTCACAGAGTCTTTAGACAGCACAGCGTCCATGAGGCAGGAGGACAAACATTCCTCAGACCAGCCTAAAATCTCCCCACCTCTCCAATCAAAATGAGGGTTGTGTTTTTTCAGCCAGGTGGCACCCAATATTATCGGTGAGTTAGGAGAGTTGATTACCAAAAAGTTTATTGTTTCTTTGTGATTACCCCCTACATGCAACGTGACTGGTTCAGTGATCTGAGACGCAGTGTTTAGTGGGTGACCATCCAAGGCCACCACAGAATGTTTTTTAGGGGAATTAAGAATCTTAATCCCTGACCCGACTGCAAACCCATAGTCAATGAAGTCAGTATCAGCCCCGGAGTCAATGAACACTTTAATGGAGGTGGGTGACTTACCCGGGACGACGAGGTCTGCATTCAGGGCAAACGGTGAGAGGAGTTCAGACTCTTGAGTCCTGCTCAGTGAACATCCCCTCGCGTTCACTGAGCAGGTCCTTTTACCGGACAGGAGGAGGCGACGTGTCCAGCACCACCACAGTAAAAACAGAGGTTGTTTTTGCGTCTTCTCTCACGCTCGGCAGGAGTGAGTCGGCTACGGCCCAGTTGCATGGGTTCCTCCGTGGGGAGAGATGCAGGTCTAGGAGGTAGGTTCAGAGCGTGAACAGGCTGTCGGACTTCATCCACAAACTTGGTGATTGGTGGGCGGCGTGAACCTCGATCCCTCGAGCGCTCAGCCAAACGAAGGTCCACCCTGGTGGCTAACTCTTCGAGGTCCAGAAGTGACTCAGGGTAGCGTTTCAGTGCTAGTCCATCCTTAATGTTGTCATTAAGTCCCCGAAAAAAGGCATCTGTGAGTGCCTCCTCGTTCCAGTGGCTGCCTGCAGCAGTAGAATGAAAGTCAATAATATATTCGGTAACTCGATGGTTACCTTGAGTGATGGAGAAGAGGCGTCTGGCCGCCTCTCGCTCAGGAAGAACGGGATCAAAGACTTTGCACAGTTCCTTGGCAAAATTCTGAAAAACATAGCAAAAACGTGAATCCCGTTGCCATTCGGTGGTTCCCCACCTCTTGGCTTTGCCAGAGAGGAGGGAGATCATGTATGCCACTTTTGACCTCTCAGAGGGAAAACAGGATGGTTGGAGCTGAAAATGGATTTCACACTGGGTGATAAACGGGCGGCATTGGTCGGGTTCACCAGAAAACAGTTCTGGTGGGGTTAACTTGGGCTCCCGGGCTGGTTCTGATGGTGGTCCGACAGCGCCTGAGTCCTGCTGGTGAGGTTGGGGCGCCATCTCCTTTAACATACGAACAATGTCAGTCATACCAGATTCTAATTTAGAAATAGCCCCTTCGACACCAGAGCGCCAGTCCTCAGAAGGTGAGTGGTCCATAATATTGGCCAGATAGTTCTGTCACGAACCCCAAATGACTGGACCAAAATCTGGTGTCGATCAGGGACCACTGGCTGGAACGAGTCTGTAGGATGAGGAGAACGGTTAGTGGTCTGATGGTGAAACTAATATTTAACAGTCAATGAGAAGTAACCACTAACCGTCTCACAGATGGATGGGTTTTCAGAGCGGGGAGAAACTCCAGCTGATCAGGTCCAGCGGGGAGAAACTCCAGCTGATCAGGTCCAGCGGGGAGAAACTCCAGCTGATCAGGTCCACTGCGGGGAGGGGCTGATGCCGGTGAAGGAAAACAGCCGGCCGCAGCGAGGCGTGACGTAATCCAGCAGATGAAGGAATACACCAGGACGCAGGAGAGCAGATGATCCAAATAGGGGCAGGCGATGAGACGAAGTCAGGCGATCCAGGGTCAGTCACGTTAATCCAGCAAACGACAGTCCGAGAGGGAAAAGGCAGAGGCAGGTGTGCAGGCAGGCGAGACGTCAGAACCAGGAAATCAATGAGGCGAGGACACATGAAACAGGAAGAGGGACAGAAACGGGCGCGGGATAACTACTTGCTGTGAACAGTTTTCGACTATCTGGCAAATACCTGGTGTGAGAATCTGGCTTATAAAGGGTGTAGCAGCAGGTGCAGCTGATTTGAAACTAATCAGCGCAGCAGTGAGGACAAACCGGTTTCAAAATGAAGACAAACCTAAACCCACACACCGACAGGAGACAGAACAGAATCCAGAAGCAACAAGCAGTGTACAGAGTGGTGTTAAAATTTAACCTAACAGGCGTGAATCGTGACAAAAAGCAGCAGAATACTAGCCAAAACCTAGCCTGGCCCTCGCCTTCCTGCACAGCTCCGCTCAATTCTCATTTCCCTTCACTGCACAGTCTGGGACTTCTCTCATAGACAATGGCCCTCATGCACGAACCGGTCGTACGCACAGATTTGTTCTTATACTGTTCGTACGAGTGATTTAGGATCATTTGTGGCATTCAACAATGTTTTCGTATCCTACGAATTTTTTCAGATACGAACAGAATTTACGAGTGGTCCGGACCTGTCGTATATTTTAGGAGCGTCAGTCTGCTGTCATCCAGACGGGATTTCTCCACTAATAACTTCATATTTCGTTATTTAGAAAATATTTTGAGTTTAAAAAAGTCACGCACCACAATTGTTTTTGACAATAGGTTATTCTGTTTGAACTAGAATTATAATTTTAAGTTTAATTTGTCTGGTGTGTCGCGCAGGCTTCAGTGAGTCGTGCGCTCCCCTTGGTCATCAAAGCCGCTCCTCATATTAACACCCAGGTACATAAAATCCCCATACACCGCCGCAGAACAAGTACGAATTAAGACTGATTTTCATGCTATTGCTGGACTGCTGTGCGAACACCATCGGAGCAATAGATTATTATATCTGATTCGAAATATAACCTGCAGAATGTGGCTGCGCGATGACCAGGAGGAGCGCGCATGAGAGAAGCTGCTGACCCAACACGTCCTCATGCCTGACTCCAGGACGTGTTGGCTGAGCGCGCGCTGCTCTCCACCGTGCGTCCCTCTCAGCCACACATAAAAAAGAAGTGCCCAAAGAACCGATCTGTTCCGAGCCGAGTGGAACCTGCGCGTGTGTGCCACCCCCACCTCCTCTTCCCCCCTCCTCCGCCTCCATCACTTCGCCCTCAGCTCCGTGCGCCGCGTTGTGCAGGCGATGGAGCCGTGAGCCGCGCGCACTGAAGAACCGAGCTGCTATGGAGGAGAAGCGCGGTGTGGGGGGGGGGGGCAGGCGTCTAGACCAGTGAGACCAGCAGACCCACCAGTCTGGACCACTTTCTGCGACACACGTGCACTCTGAGTCCAGGAACAGGGGTTTTTGTTTCCAACATCGCACAGAAAGGATGCGGGGCTTTGTGCTGCAAAACATGTTGGCACGCGTCTTGCGCAGCGTGGCATTTATTGACCATCCATCTCAGACTATTCCTTGACCACTCCTGTCTGTGCTGCGGCGATGTTTGAAGCCATTTTCAGATCAAACCATTTATTCTTGATTTCTGATACTGGACGACCCACGGGAGACAAAAGATATGCACTACAATATTAATATGAAGTTAACTGTAGTTTCGAGACATTTTAATGCTTCTGTTCAAAACCACATCCGACACTTGCGGGGGGGTGGGGGGTAGCGGTGCCACTCTTCTGAATAAGTGAAACTATAATGTAACACAGTAAAATTAAAGATATTTGACCATCCGACACTTGCGGGGGGGTGGGGGGGGGGGGTAGCCACAGCGCCACTGAGAGCAGATCTCCGAACGCGTGAAGTTCCTCTTACTTCTTGATTTTGAATGAATGGACACTTCCTGCTGTCAGAAGGCAGGAAACGTGGCCTTATATGGTGTTTTGAGGGGTGGGAATTATGTAAATGACCTCTACGCGAGCACGCGCAGGTTGATAGAACAGGTGGGATTCATCATATTTACGCAACCCATTTACACACGTTTCCTGTGGATAGAAGACTTTGTTGGATCTGACGTGGCATGTTCGTACGAACACTCCGTACGAACAAAAGTAGGAGAAATTTAGGATGAGAATACGAACATTTTCGTGCATGAGGGCCAATGATTTCTCCGGTAGATTTTTGACCGGACCAATCAGGGAACAGAAGGGGCAGAGTTTTTGGCCCCTAACCCACGCCCCCACCTGTCCCAGCGCAGCCAGCGAGCAGCCGCATGTTCTCATTCAAAGCGATGCAAAGCGATGCAGGACTGTTTTATATGTGACACAAATTTATTAATTTCCCCTTCTTAATCCCTTATCTGGAGTTTTCTTTTTTTTTCCCAAAAGTCAAGTAATCGCTCCCTCCTCCCTCCTCCTTCTCCTCCTCACCCTCCGCTGAGTGAAATGAACAAGGAAATGCCTCAGGTTGTCACGAGAGAATTAAAGTCAGGTTTTACGTTGCTGCCCGAGTCCCATCAGATTTCCTGGTCTTCTGGTGTGTTGGACCAGCGCTCCATGGTTTTATTTTATTTTATTAGGACGTTTTATTAACATATAAACACAGAATATCCAAAGGCAGCGAGAGAAAATCAGCAGGAGGCGGAGCTGAAGTCAAGTTCAGAAGACCACGGGGGAGCGCGCAGCCAACGAGCATTCGCATGTTCTCATTCAAAGCGATGCAGGACTGTTTTATATGTGACACAAATTTATTAATTTCCCCTTCTTAATCCCTTATCTGGAGTTTTCTTTTCTTTTTTTTTTGCCAAAAGTAAGTGATCATCGCTCCCTCCTCCTCCTCCTCCTCCTCTCCCTCCGCTGAGTGAAAGGAAATGCCTCAGGTTGTCACGAGAGATTTAAACTCGGGTTTTAAGTTGCTGCCCGAGTCCCATCAGATTTCCTGGTCTTCTGGTGTGTTGGACCAGCGATCCATGGTTTTATTTTATTTTATTAGGACGTTTTAAACACGAATGCAACGGAGCGAGAGAAAATTCAGCAGGAGGCGGAGCTGAAGTCAAGTTCAGCAGACCACGGGGGAGCAGCCATCAGCAGAGGCCACGCCTCCGGCAAGAATTGGTTGTCAATGGAGAAAGTCCAGACCCTTGTCTGAAGTGAAGTGAAGGACAAGGGTCTGGTTTTAACCAGGCTAGCTAAAACCTAAAGGGAGCAGAAAACTAGCTACAAGCTATATAAAAAAAAGGGCAGAACACCAGCTACAAGCTTAAATAAGCAGAACACAAGCTCAAAGCTAGAAGGAGCAAAGCACCAGAAATGACCTTTAAAAAAGAACACTAGATAGAAGATAAATGGCAAAAACAGTAGCTAAATCCTTAAAGGTTCAGTATGCAGTTTCTGTAGAACTGCAGCAGTTAGAAATATTTTCAACAGGCAAAGCATTCTGATCCCTCCCCCTCAGAGCCATATGTGGCTCTGCCCCCTTGTGGTCTGTTGAATTTCAAATTCAAGCTCTGTTTTTATTGGCTGATTCAAATTCAAGCTCTGTTTTTATTGGCTGGTTACAAACTCTGTTTTTATTGGCTGGAAAATGGCGGGTCACCTTTTCTTTTTAGAAATGCTTATTTACCACCTGGAGAAGCAAGGGGACAATATTTTTTTTAATTTTTTTTCAGAGATTACCTGGCTAACATCAGTCTGTCAGGAGGTAGTGACAGAGTGAAGAAATATGTTCATAAAAAAAGCTACATACTGCAGCTTTAAAGAACCATAACGCTAAAGCTAGAAGGAGCAGGACACTTGCTAAACGCTAAAAAAAGAGCAGAAAATTTGCTATAAGTACAGAATAGTAGCTAAAGGTTAAAACTTGAATTACAGTAAGGAGCAGAAGTCCAGCTAAAAACTAAACAGCTAAATGCTAGCAAAAAAAAAAAAAAAACTAGCAAAAATGTTAACTAAGATAGAAGTAGGAAAACAGTAGCTAAAAGGTAAAAACTGTTGTTTAAGGTGAGAGCAGAATCAAAGTCAAAGTCAACTTTATTGTCAGATCTGCAATATGTACAGTGCAGGACATACACAGGACCGAAATTGCGTTTCTCTCAGTCCCTCGGTGCAACAGTAAACATCTAAACATTGAAACACTGAAACATATAATAATAGACATAAGCATAAAATAGTAAAACTAACACTGTCCTGAGTTTTTTGCATAGTGGTATAAGAGTATGAAAATTTACACCAACTCTAAAACTAAAACATTAAACATTTAATGAACATAATATTGTCCTGAGTTTTTGCATACTAGTATAAAAAAAGAGTATAAAAAGTATAACTAAAATAAACTAAAGGTTTCTAGCATTGACATTTGCAAAGTGGCAAAGCAGCGTATGAGTCAATGTACACAGTATATGTATGAGGTAGTAGTTGATGTTGTTGTAGAGGCAAAAAGTGGCATATGCAGTAAGGCACATTGGGCATCCCTAAATAAGACCGTTCAGAGCACACTGTATATGTACCAGCAGTGGTGTAGATATTAGAGTAGTGTAAATAAATGTAAACAGTAGTAATTACATGTAAGCAGTAGTAATAAAAGTAAACAGTATTAATAAATGTAAACAGAGAATGTAAACAGTATTATGATTATAGGCAGTGATGTAATACAGACATTAGTGCAAGTATGAGAAGTAGTGCAAACTGTATGAGCACATGACCGAGAGTTTAGTGAATAACCCGTTTGATGACACAGAGTCTAGTGTTAAAAACTTTGTGTTGAGTGATAATATGTGAGAAAGTTTTAGTGTTAAGGCAGTTCAAATGGGAGGGGAGGCAGAGCAGGCAGAGTGTTTAGCATTCTGACTGCCTGATGAACAGAGCTGTCTCTCAGTCTGCTGGTTCGAGCCTGGAGACTCCTCAGTCTCCTCCCTGATGGCAGCAGTCTGAAGCAGCTGTGTAGTGGGTGTGTGGGATCACCTGCCATGCGGTGGGCTTTCCGAGTGAGGCGTTTGCTGTGTAAGTCCTGCAGTGAGGGCAAGGAGGTGCCCACGATCTTCTCAGCTGCTCTCACAATGCGCTGGAGGCTCTTGCGGCATGATGCAGTACATGCACCAAACCACACAGTGATGCAGCTGGTCAGGACACTTTCTATGGCACCTCTGTAGAAGGTGCTCATGATGGGGGTTGAAGCTCCAGCCCTTTTCAGCTTGCGGAGAAAGTAGAGACGCTGGTGAGCCTTCTTTGCCAGTGCTGCAGTGTTCCTGCTCCAGGACAGGTCCTTTGAGACGTGCACTCCCAGGAACTTGGTGCTGTCTACTCTCTCCACTGCGGTGCTGTTGATGGTCAGAAAAACTGCATGTCTTCAGCAGAAAGGAGTGAGCTGTTTTAAACATAGTCCTACGATGAAAAAACTAAACAGTCGAAGTGTTTGACTTGAACTTCAGAGCACTGATTTCTGAGAAATTCATTTTCCTGCAGCACTGTTGCACTATTGACCTTGTGTTAACCTGCAAATGATATAAACAACACAGCAACCGTTAAACATTCAACCCTCTCCTGTCATCGGGCTGCTGAAGAATCAGCCTGTAAGTCTGCAGGCGTTAACTGTTCCCCGGGTGACTACATTGCTGCCCACTGCTCCACCTGGTCGCATCTCACGTGTGATGGGTTACCAATTTCGCCATTGTAAGGGAACCTGATGATGACAATCTCCGACTTCCCTTCTGCTAACAGCTAAAGCAGCAACTGTTTGTTTCATTTGGTCTCTGGCAGCAGCAGCTCCACTCTCAGCATCTATCAGAAGAATTAGAACCATTTTATGATCCTTTCACCTTAACAGCAGTGGCCATTACAGCTCAGCTGCTGATTGATCCTGCTTCAGGCGATAATGTAACCGTTCTGCTTCTTTAGTTAAATGTTCTGGGCCGTAGATGTTCCTTCAGTTAGCAGTGATTACAGAGGAGAACCCACTGTACAGGTTTTATTATCCCCACAGGAGCCGTTTACAGTCCAGCTACAAGCTACTCTGACATGTTCCTCCCTGGCCACCTCAAACTGATTATTGCCCATAACTTAAAGACGAAGGCGGACAATAATATTTCCCTGTGCGTACACTTCCATGAATGTCAGCGGGCAACATGCATTTCTTTAAGGAATGCTGAGATTTGACTTTTACAAAGGAGTTAATCTTTGCATTCGATCAGGAGTCTGAGAAACACAGCTCTTTCTTTCCTTTTCTTTTTCCTGCATGGAGCCAGATTGCCCTTCACTCGAGGTAATGAAGCCACTCTATCAAACACCTCTCCCCCCCACCCCCCTCCCAGTTCTGTCCTAATGGGACGAGGGAACATGCATGTTGTGGGGCGGCGAAGCAGAGCTAAAGGACACCGCTCAGTCTCAGGGAAGCCTTTGTTTGAAACATGGCGTCTTTGGAGAACGAGTTTGAGTGTGAAACACCCCCGTCAGCATGGATGGATGCGCTGTGCTTAATATTCTGCTCTCCTCACTCGTGCTGGGTTGTTCTCTACCAAGTGACCTTGGGAAGCTTCACGCTTGCAGCTGGGTCAGGATGAGAGGTTCTCCCAGTCCTCTCTCCTCAACAAACAGGTGATGTGTACGCCTCTGCAGACCAGCACACCACAGCTGAACGCCTTTATGGGCAGAAATGACAATGCAACAACATTCTCATTTTGGAGAGCAGAAAAAGGTGATTTTATCATACGACTGTCCCGGCAGTCTGTTTTCATTTTCCAAAGGTGTGCAGAGTGGGGTCAGGACAGCAAAGGCAGCATCTGCCAGACAGGAAGGAGGCCATGGGGGAGCCAGCTCCTCCTGTTTGCCTTCAACCTCCAAAATATTATTCTTCCTGCCAATTAACCTGCTGACTCCTCCTCAGTGAGGAGCAGGAAGGAGGGGGTGTGCTGCGGACAGATAGAGACAATTTAAAACTAGCATTCTGTGAAGAAATGCATATCGCCCAACGCCTTGCAAACCAAAGCATCACAGTGTGATCCGTCAGGGATGACCGTCAGTTACTACCACATCAAACGTCGGCTCAGTATCAGGAAAACCAAGTTTTCTGCGTTTTTGTTTGGTCATAAGTCAGCCATTTTGGATTGTGTTGACTCCAAACATTGATCAGTTGCAGATGTGCATCCAGATGTTCACAGTTTCATTAGTGTCCAACCACTGGTTCATGAGAAATGACGCTGACAGACAGACGCACAGGCAGGATTAATACATGATCACCCGCCGTTCATGGCACAAAGCAAAAAGAATGATTTGAACCGTGGTCAGACATTTTTAACGCACCCCCACCTGCTGACGTTTTAAAAGATTTGACGTTCATTGTGACTGCAGCCAGAAACATGGGTGAACATGCAATTGACTATGTGAGCATGTGTGTTTGTCTGTTAGCAAAATATCACATGAACTTCTGGATGGATGTTACGATCTCAAAATAATTATAGTCTATTTTCTTATGGCATCATACCTTTATTGCAATTTTATTTTGTGTTATGTGCTATATAGGTGATGTTTGTATTTTTCTCTGCTCTTTTGTTTTGTGGGATGTTTCTTGATCTTACCTGCCAACGGATGAAAATTAGCTATTGTGCTAACTCCGGCATATTTACATTGATGCTTACTGCTGTCATGTTGATTAATATGCATTGTCCTAATTTTAAGTGCGACTAAACCCAAAATTAACTTTTTTTAGCTGATAAACTCCCTAGAATGTGTTTAAAATGTTATCTAGCACTATGGCTGTGTTTATTCTCACATAATTGTGCATATCTGTGTAAATTGGCAATATTTGGCAATATTTGGTCTAAAAATGTGTTTACGGTAGTTCTATGGGTTGAACTGGTGGATTACACCTTAATTTTCTTATTTGTGCAAATGCTCATGTGTGACATGTCTGCTCATGTGTGATGTCACACAGGTGGTTCAAGCAGAGCCAATCCCCTGCAGAGATGAGAAGTGCATACCTTATATGGAAGTGCTGCATTTCACTCCTGACAAGCGGTTTTATTTTTCTTTTCATTTTCATTTTTTTAGGCCTTTGGTTTTGGATGGAATGGGTGGAATGGATAAATACATCTACATGTTTATTCTTTGTTGTTGCTTGGTGTATGTTGTTGGCTAGAGGTTTAATTTGTTTTAGGTTGTTGCAGGTGGAGGCGTGAACAAAAGCACAACTCTACCTCCACCCCTCCTTGTCTCTCGACACGCCCATTTTCAGGGAGATTTTGGAAGGAGGAGTTACCGTCTCAACCTGGGTTTAGTTTCACTTTAAATAAATAAATAAAATAAAAAATAGGATGCCACAGCTAACTGACCTAATAAAAAAAAAAAAGACTACAATTTTATCAGTTTTACCCCCACCGACCTAAAATTTGCTATCTTGCATGTACCGGTACCTGGTACTTTCCTCTTACTTTTCCAGCACATAGATACTTTACCACATATGTTCCCACTCAGTAAGTACCTGTTAGTTTCTGCATACATATGCAGTATGTATCCAGTACATACCTTGTATGTACCCACTACTTACCCCTTACTTACTGTGTACTTAGTGATTACCCCACATGTATCTGGTACTTATCGTGTAAAACAATCACAAAGCCTATTTTTGTATTACAGAAAAGAGCTGTAAGAATTATCACTAGAAAACATTACTGTCATCCATCCAGTACATTATTTTATCAACTGAAATTATTGAAGTTCCATGATTTGGTTGATTATAATATTTTATCAATTATGTATAGGGCTCAGAATAACGAATTACCTTTAAATGTCCAAATGAATTTTGTTAAAAGACAAAGTTGTTATAATCTTAAGGGGACAGAGATGTTTGTAAAACCACAATTCAGAACTAGTTTGAAGGGACGTTCTACCTCAATCCAGGGAATTAGATTATGGAATGGCTTGGAGAATGTAGTTAAAAATGCCAAGTCACTGTTTACATTTAAGAAAATGATCAAAAGGAATTTGTTGAAAAAATATATATGAATTAGCGTAATGTGTATTGTATCAATTATTAGTTATGTATTAGTATTAGTATTAGAAAATTAGAAAGAGTTAGTCATTTTGTACTGCTGGTGAAAGATTATTATTGTTTAATCTGATTGTTTGAAAAAAGGGGCAGATATAATAAGATTTATTCTTCTTTCTGCTACCTTTCATTTTTTTACATTGTGTATGTATCATTAATGGGATTGTCTTGTATTGTTTCTTTTGTAAAAAAAATGAACACATTTAATAAACATAAACATAAACATACTTACCTGACACATGCCCAGTACATACCCTACACAAACCCTGTATGTATTCAGTACTGAACCCACACATTTCCGATTCTTGCTACTTTTTTTAAACCTGGTACAAACACAGTACAGTACATACCCGGTAGGACTGGAAAGCACCTTGCATGGTAGTCTGCCGCTATACCGGTGTATGAATGTGTGTAGCATTCAATGTGTGTAGCGCTTTGAGATTTTCACTAATGAAAAGCGCGTTATAAATTGAATTCATTATTATATTATTATTATTATACCCCAAATATAACCGATGCATATCATATCCAGTAATTACCAGTAATTACCCTCTAAATATGGTTAATAACTAAGTCACTTCATGTTAAGGCTCTGTCCTTGCAGGTACCTGGCAAGTACCAGTAAATGCCAGGTACGTACTCAGTTTTTAACAGCTGTAAAATGTATCAGTATCCGGTATTGATGGATGAACAATATGGAGGTCCAAACATGTTCATGCTAGGGATCCAGACAGAACTGGCTCTGAGTCATTGTTTTCAGACTCGGGGTGGAAAACAAAAGTTGCAGCAGTCCAAAGGGTAACCTCTTTAGCAATGAAGTTAATTTGTAGCTTTTATTTTTTGCCATGGGTCTATTAGCATTGGTTCTGACATTTCCACTCTGCTGTGAGACCAGGCGCGTTTGTTCGTTCTCATGAAAATTATTTCCTGAAAGTAATTGCGTCCGTGTTGCATTCTGCGTGTTGTTCATTAGTAGAAGGAGTTATAAATGGGAGCTCTCACAGCGTATGTTCACGTCAGGCTCTGCTGCTCCCTCTGCCACCGCGGACGACACGTGCATCGCTCACTCCCTTGCACTAACAGATGAATTTATGGCTGCACCCTGCCAGCGGGAACAAAACGGCGATGGAAGGGGCGGAGGAAGGATGGAGAAATAAGAGCGGCGGAGGCCACAGAGAGATGAAAGAGAAGAGTGAAATGAGGACACGAACAGGAATGATGACTGAAAAGATGAAACAAACCAAAGAAAATGTTGTTCTTTTATCAGAAAAGGTGTTAAAAAAGAAAGAGAGGTGGAGTGTGGCAGATCAGGCAGACGGGTAGAAGAAGGTTCCAGCCCTCCACCCATCAGAGAGCTCAGCTGTTCAGATGTTTGCTTGGCAATACACGCAGACGGACAGATTGCAGCCAATGATATGTGTTGGGAATCATCTCGGAGACAAGCTAATGACAGGAGGAGAGAAACAGGCAGATGGCTCCCGTCAGGGAAATACGCTTGTAGAACCATCCCAATGGTTTACACCAGGACTGCAAGAACATTTGGGAGCAAGAGGAACAAGAAACGGCTGATCTGCATCCTGTTACAGACAGGGAGGATGCTGCCAGATCAGAAAGAAACAATCACTGTTCTGCTTGTAGAATGCATTTAGCATTTATTGTTTGAACTACATTATATGTTTTTATGCAGAGATGATGACTTTGGGGAAGGTCTCAGAAGTGAATTTGGGGAGACTCCCATTCAGGTTTTGGAAACAAGGTAAGTAAGGGGAAACTGTATTTATGTCAAGATTATTTTATGGTTTGCACTGCAACTAATATAACTGTGATCATAATATTATTACACAATTTTACTTCTAGCAGCAGAACAGGATGGAAGATGGCTGTTTGATGCTATTTTTTAAATCATCCTACATGCTTTGATATGTTAGATAAATTTGTCATTGTGTGATAAATGTGTTGAAAAGAATATCTGATTATTGTTTGAACTACATTATATGTTTTTATGCAGAGATGATGACTTTGGGGAAGGTCTCAGAAGTGAATTTGGGGAGACTCCCATTCAGGTTTTGGAAACAAGGTAAGTAAGGGGAAACTGTATTTATGTCAAGATTATTTTATGGTTTGCACTGCAACTAATATAACTGTGATCATAATATTATTACACAATTTTAAAATGTAGATGGTAAGGTTGTATGTCTAATATTGTTTATGAAATGTATTTCCACCAGATATTACGGTAGGCAGAAACAAAAACCAAAGTTTAATAGTTGTTTTTATATAATCCATCCATCCATCCATCCATTTTCTTCCTCTTATCCGGGGTCGGGTCGCGGGGGTAGCAGCCTAAGTAGGGAGGCCCAGACTTCCCTCTCCCCAGCCACTTGGAGCAGCTCCTCTGGGGGAATCCCAAGGCGTTCCCTGGCCAGCCGAGAAACATAGTCCCTCCAGCGTGTCCTGGGTCTTCCTCTGGGTCTCCTCCCGGTGGGACATGCCCGGAACACCTCACCAGGGAGGCGTCCAGGAGGCATCCTAACCAGATGCCCGAGCCACCTCAACTGGCTCCTCTCGATGTGGAGAAGCAGCGGCTCTACTCCGAGTCCCTCCCGGATGACTGAGCTTCTCACCCTATCTCTAAGGGAGAGTCCAGACACCCTGCGGAGAAAACTCATTTCAGCCGCTTGTATCCGAGATCTTGTTCTTTCGGTCACAACCCAAAGCTCATGACCATAGATGAGGGTGGGAACGTAGATCGATCGGTAAATTGAGAGCTTTGCCTTTTGACTCAGCTCTCTCTTCACCACGACAGACCGGTACAGCGCCCGCTTCACTGCGGATGCTGCACCTATCCGCCTATCAATCTCACGCTCCAGTTTTTATATAATGTATTTCTTTATTGTTATGGCTTTTCTGTGCTGCAATTTTAGTGGACATAAAATTAGAATAATACAGATGCACAATATTGACAATAAATATCTTTGAAGCTTATTTTTTTTATTATTTTATTTTTCTAACCACGTCACAGAAAATGTACAACTTTATAAATTTAAGAATTTTTAAAAAGATGACTTAATTAAAATTCTGTGTTCATGTATAACATACACTTGCACTGAACGTACGTATTTTAGTGCGTGTTAAAAATATGATTTTGTCTATACTTTCGAGTTAGTCTCATTAACTTTTATTGAGAAAATTTATTGTACTGGTTCCCAAGTACATGTTTCTTTATTTCATGATCAAACTTGATTATTGTTGCTTTAATAAAATATGTAATGTGTTTCCTCAGTATCAATGTTAGTTTGTTTTTTACGTTTATATTTTTTTTGTTTCAGTATGTCTTCGCTAGACATTCACGACGACAATGATGAAAGTGACTTGTTATTGCATGTTCTCTCCGTGCATGCGTGGGTTTTCTCCGGTTTCCTCCCACAGTCCAAAAACATGCATGTTAGACTGATTGGTAACTCTAAATTGACCCTAGGTGTGAGTGAGACAGGTCTCTCTTGTAAATGAGTCCCCGTGGCTCAACGAGGCTAGCCTGTATAAATAAAGGTTGAATGAATGAATGTTCTTCTTCCTCAGGTTGTCAGCGCTGTCCTGTTGATGATGATGGTGGTGGTGGTCCCACAGACAGCAGCAAAGCCACACAGGAAGTCCTTTGAAGGATTAGCAGAAGAAACGGTCCCTCTGCGTTTGGACCCAAACAATTTAGTTCCCAGCCTAAAAGTCAGTTCTTTGGCCAGCGACTCCATCTCACCGTGGACCTACAAGTGAGGCTTCAGCTCCTCAGTGTGTTGTCCTTCATGAAGCTCAGAGTCCTGTTAACAGTTTTTTGTCTCCTCTCTGTCCTCAGCATCTCCAGGGATGACAACATGTACCCTCATGCGCTGTCGCAGGCTCACTGTTTGCTCAAAACCTGCCTGGACCACCAAGGACTGGAGGACGGGGGCCTGGAGTCCCGTCCCATTCTGCATCAGGTGCTGGTTCTGAGGCGAGTCAAGACGCCAGGGCCAGGCACAGCTACCACTACCGCCTGGAGTCCAAACTCATCTCAGTGGGTTGCACCTGCGTGAGACCGAAGGTGATCAACCAGCACTGAGGACTGACCCATGGAGACCAGATGAAGACCATCTCCACGTGGGGTGTCCTCCAAAGATCTGTGGCAGGGTGTGGCCTTGGGGCAATTTCAATCCCAAAAATCCTCAATTAAAAGAAAAGAACTTTTAAACGAGTTGATGAAGTTTATCAATGAACCTTAATTTTTTTATTTATATATACTGTATATATATATATAGTCATTCATTCATTCAACCTTTATTTAGTCAGGTAAATCTCATTGAGCCTCGAGGGCTCATTTACAAAAGTGACCTGCTACTAACTAAAGAATGATGAACAGCAATGGTAGAATTTCTGTTCATCATTCTACATCATATATATATATATATATATATATATATATATATATATATATATATATATATATATATAGATAGATAGATAGATAGATAGATAGATAGATAGATAGATATATATACATATATATAATATATATATAGATAGATATATATATACATATATAGATATACAGTATATATATAGTATATATACTGTAGTTATAAATATAGTTATTTTTTTATATAGATACCTATATTTATAACTATATATATATATAGTATATATACATATAGATACCTATATTTATAACTATATATATATATATTATATATATACACAAATGAAAGAGTGGAGATCAGGTGGTTCTCTATGGACTTTAGATGTTTGGACAAGCTGACAATCTGGAGAAGCTCCACATATTTATTGACCTGACCCACTTAAGTGAAGACCAGATCAGTCACCTGGGCCCTGCTTGCTGTTCTGTTGCCCTGAAGGCTGCAGGTTAGGAAGAATTTGGAGTTAATTAAGTTCTGTTTAATTTCTGTCCAGTTTTATTAAAAAGTTATTTAAATCAAACTAAGTACACAACAGAGTATTTAACATCAGGGTGGATGCTCAGTGCTTTATTTATGGTTATTTAAGTGCGTTATGTAACGGTTTGATGATCCTTGTCACATATTTATTTAGGTTTTTTGTGTATTTATTGTCTAAATAAATAAATAAAAAAGATTTTGTCGCTGTGTTCTTTCAAATAGAAAATTATTTCACTGCATGTTCATGAAGAATCATCAATTTAAATGTTTGCATGAAAACAGGGTGACTAGAACTGTTTGTTTTCATCAACTCCCCCTGTGAGCATCGAATCTCATTATGTAACAAAACCAGAATATGAACAAGTCCAGCTGTAGTGCATCAACCCAGGTTTGACTCTTCTCAAGAGCTGAGTGTCAACAGCACGCAGCTGTTTCCTCTTCTTCGGACCGTAGGTCTCTGGGTGTAAATTCCTCGTCTGAAGACCATCGAGAATGTTTCAAAAGTAGATGCGTAACACAGATAAAATGTCACACACTGCAGCAAAGTATTATAACATAACTTATTTACGATACTTTATTACAAATACGCAAAGATTTGAGAAGGAAATAGTCGATCGGGTGACTGCGCCGACGCCATCTTAGAACTGTGTTTACAATGCATGCGCGTTCACGAGACAGGCCAAGCTGTGGAGGAGGAGCTAAGGAGGCGGAGTTACAGGTCAGCCAGAGTGCAAGGGGGAGGAGGGAGAAGGGTTTCTGCTCGAAAATTTCCTAAGTTTCAGGGCTTTACAGAAACTGCAGACCGTGCCTTTAAGCCACGACCTTACAATACAATGGGACTCTTCAGGGCACAGTTTTCTACACCCTGAAGAGTCTAACGTGAGCTGAACGTACAGAACAATGTACTTCCGGTCCAGTTTTTTTTTGGTCAGGGATTACAGAGCTGTGCAGTGACTCAAGTAGGCTTGCTCAGGTACGTTTTAAATAATTGAAAACCCTTTATCTAATATCTATTTGCATTTCTGACTGATATGCCTCTCAGATATTAGATGGCTCTGTGAAAAAAGCCTTCAGCTGACTGCAAGTGGGAAGTGGTGAGTTAGTTTTTTTCTTTGTTTATTTGTTAGCATGCTAGCGCTAGCCACCTGGTTATGGACTCTGATGGCTACATTTATTTAAATTTGCTTTTAAAAATTATCAAATAATAATTTTATATACTAAATAAATGTCACTGGTGGTGTTATACTATTTCTTAACACTGTATTGATCTGGAGAATGAAAACAAAGCCCCTTGCAAGTAACTAGCTCCTATTAACATTGAATTATTACCGTAAGTATTTATATAGATAAAAATGTGCCATGGAAGATTTTCTTATGTGCCCATGCAAGCTAATAATGCAAGGTTAAATAATTACGTCTGTGTCATGACAGCCTGCAAACTCTCTTGTTCTACAGATAAAAAGCACAAGTATAACTGTTATCCCTGTGTTTAGTGGGCTTAATAATAAAATAATCATATGTCTAATACTTATTAGATAAGTCAGTCTTATTCATCGTATCACATTATATTATAACATTCATATATAATATCAAGTTGTTTTGTTTACTAGGTTGTTGAAATAACATAATCACAGTAATATAATAATGATAAACTTTATTTGTATAGCACCTTCCTACAATGACTTGCATTGACCAAGGTGCTTAACAGGACAGAAAAGATAAAAACAGGTACAATAATTCAGTGAAAATAAAAACAACAGCAATAAAAGGAGGTTGAAAAAGCCATTGAAAAAGCCTTTTGGATAAAGGGTGAAACGTTTTCTGCAACAAATAAAGTCCAGTTGATCCTGTATTGAACGCCTTTTTTGATTTTATCATGTCCTAGACGACTGAGAATCTTCACCAGCATAAAAGGAGGTGATAAAAGTCTTCAGCTGACTGTTTATTCTAAAAGTGGCAACTGGCTAGTTTGTTTTTGTCTTTGTTTGTTTGTGGAGTTAGGTTGCCAGTGCAGGTTATTGTACAGTATTGGACTCTGATGGCTTCATTTATTTTAATTTGCTTGTAAAAAATGATCAAACATTAATAATTTTATATTCTAAATGTCACTGGTGGCGTTTTACTATTTCTTAACACTGTATTGATCTGGAGAATGAACACAAAGCCTCCTGCAAGTAAAAATGCAGAAATGATTTAATCTCACTTATTTTCCTTTCTATAATATATATATATATTATTTATTTATATATATTTTTGTTTGATCTTTGTTGTTTTAGTGAGTCAAATTGGTTCTTCTCATCCTGAGCATTTAATTGTTCTGTTGACCTTGTATTAATCTGCATTTGATTAAAAAAAAAACATACTTGAACTTGGGATTTTTTCTTTTTCATTTTGGAGAAATAGACACCCCCCCTCCCCCCTCCTGGTGGACATATTAGGAAGTCACTGGTTGCAGTACACCCGAGCCTCAAAATCCCTACATGTATTAAATTTAAAATGAAGAGGGCGGAGGTGTGCGGTGAGGGATGGGGAGAAAATAACTGCAGGAACAAATGCTCCCGCAGGGAGTCAGCTCCCCCGCTGACCCAACAGGTCCCCCCAGCTCCCCAGGGCCCACCCAAGGAGCGAGGCCAAAACACCTCTCCGACCGCCATGCCCATTGAGCTCCAGACCAGAGAGGGACAGGACCACGAGGGCCGCCAGCGCAGGACCAACAGCCCACATACACCAGGGCCGCCAAGACCCCTACTAAGCGCAGTCAGCCCACCACCCAAGAGGATGCAAAATCCCACATGGACGACATGGCCAAGAGCGCCCGCCCAACCACAGACAGAGCCAGGGAGCACCGGGAGCGTGCCCTCACCATAGGAAAGAGCCAGCCAACCGGCCACGCAAAGTCCCAGACCATCATCAAGGACATCTACCCAGTCCCCACCCCAGAAGAAATACTACACCCACCCATCATACTAACAACTCTCAGAACATATAACACACTAGACACCCAGGCTGGGTCAACCTGCCCCCTCCCATATGCTACCAGGCACGCCCCCAAAGTCATTCAGTCTAATAAGTTCTCAAACACTGACTGACTGTCATTGACGTTAAGCTGCTAATCTGCTTTTGGTGAAGTTTAGGAAATTGTATTTCATATATGATAAATCTATAGACATACCGGTAGTATATTCCACCTTCTGCCACCCAGCTCACGCTGCACTGACCTCAGCTGAAGTGGCTTCATCCATCCATCCATCCATCCATTCTCTTCCGCTTATCCGGGGTCGGGTCGTGGGGGGAAGCAGCCTAAGTGAGGAGGACCAGACTTCCCTCTCCCCAGCCACTTGGAGCAGCTCTTCTGGGGGAATCCCAAGGCGTTCCCAGGCCAGCCGAGAAACATAGTCCCTCCAGCATGTCCTGGGTCTTCCTCTGGGTCTCCTCCCGGTGGGACATGCCCGGAACACCTCACCAGGGAGGCGTCCAGGAGGCATCCTAACCAGATGCCCGAGCCACCTCAACTGGCTCCTCTCGATGTGGAGAAGCAGCGGCTCTACTCTGAGTCCCTCCCGGATGACTGAGCTTCTCACCCTATCTCTAAGGGAGAGTCCAGACACCCTGCGGAGAAAACTCATTTCAGCCGCTTGTATCCGAGATCTCGTTCTTTCGGTCACAACCCAAAGCTCATGACCATAGATGAGGGTGGGAACGTAGATCGATCGGTAAATTGAGAGCTTTGCCTTTTGACTCAGCTCTCTCTTCACCACGACAGACCGGTACAGCGCCCGCTTCACTGCGGATGCTGCACCTATCCGCCTATCGATCTCACGCTCCAGTTTTCCCTCATTCGTGAACAAGACCCCGAGATACTTAAACTCCTCCACTTGGGGCAGGACTCCTCCCCGACCCGGAGAGGGCATGCTACCTTTTTCCAGCTCAAGACCATGGCCTCGGATTTGGAGGAACTGATCCTCAGTGACTTCTTGTAGTTTTTTCAGGCTGAGCTCAGTTTAGTCACAGGAGTTGAGGCTCAACTACAACCAGAAGTCTGGCACCTTGAGAATGCTCCTCCTACACTGAGGTTGTTGAATTGCACTTATTCTGACCCCTTCCCTCTGGACAGTTTGCAACGAGAGACCTTACCAGGGACTGATTCCACAGAGAGCGCAGCCCCCAGGTTTATGGGGGGGGGGGTCCTTAAACCCCTCCATCATGTTGAGGTAGAGATTTTACGGAGGGGAATCACAACAGCTGAGTCAAAAAGCAAAGCTCTCCATTCATACTCCAACTCTCACCTGTGGTCAGCTAAAAGCTAAAAACTGCAAAATTGTTAAACTATCAAAGCAACAAAAGGCTATACAGCAGCTACAGTAACAAAAGTGTAGCTAAGAAGCACACAGCTTTAGCTAAAAGTAGCAGAAAGATAGCTAAAAACTAAACTAGAAGATAAAATTAAAACAATTATACTGAAGCAGATTTGAAAAGGAACGTTTTGAAGAACCTGAAGAGATGTCTGTATTTCTTCTAAGAAAATATTTGAGAAAACAAATTAAATGTTCTGAAAAGTTTAAAAGTGACAAAAACCAAAAATTCCAGCACCTATGTCCAGAATGAGCAGAACATTTTGATTTGTAAAAGACTAAAATGCCACAAAGCATGCAACAGTAGTAGGATTGTAATAAATAAAGGTTGAACAGAAAAATAAAAAAACTGGAAAATAATCATGCTGAATTTTAAAGGACAATGAGCATTTCTAATAATAATTATAAGCTTGCCTTAATGGTTCCAATAATAATAATAATTTAATATAAGACAGCTGCCTAAACAACTGATCAGNCGCTTAAATGTCCAGAGGGCGGGGCCTCTGGCGCGACGCTGACGCCCATGCCGTAAAGGCGTGAGTGTATTACTTCAGGTCACCTCACGGAGGCGCTGATTCCCATAGCAATTGTGTTGCACCTTGTTCTCTTCTTCAGGGAACATGAGTTATGGTGCATAACTTTCAGTTTCTCTCCTGGACTTGTTGTCTCCGTGATCCAACGCAGGCAACAATTATGGTAAGTGGTAAGTATCTCCATCTTCTATTACTAAGCAATGGAAGATGGAGATACTTACGTTCATCCCTACAGACTGGCTCTTGTATCCAGGCCCGATGGGGGGACCACGCCCTGCTGACTCCTTTATTCACTTGATCAGATGTAACCATTGCAATAGTCACATCACCTTTCAACACAAGCCGCCTTTATTTTATTTCCACTCCCTCTGTGGATGTTGTGACGGATGCGATGCAAGTACATTAAAACACTTCACATGGACACTGTAATGCAAAGATTACTTGCTGATGGACTTATTACAGTAGAGCCACATACATCCCTGTCCCCAGTCTAATGCTCCACGTGGTTAACACTGTAAAATTTCCATCTCTGGCTGCCATTGATCTATTTCATTCATAAATAACCACTTCCTCCCTTCACTGCAGCAGTAATACATGGTTTGCAAGAAGCACTTATCATAAAATCCATAAAGTGTCAAGAGAACTACAGAACAACAGAAACTCTCCGAGAAGCAAACAGTGAGCACAACAAACTTGTTAGTTATTCATCCCAATTAAAAAAACAAGAGAAATTATAAATCAGATTTGAGTGAATGGGATTAAATGTTACATTTCTAAAGTCGTTTCCTCTTCCAGCTCAGTCTGCTGCAAACTTAATAAACAACCTCGGTGTTTATACGACGACTGGTTTAGATATTTAACTGGAGGCAAAAAAAGGTTAGGCGTGTGCTTCACGGCCTCCTGTTCCTTTTTAACATGCTGAAGTGGTGCAGATTCCCCGTGGGAGTTTTCTGAAGAGGGGAACCCAAAAAAACTCAGCGGCTGCGGTGCACAGTGCTGCTCCCCTGACACATTTGTTCTCGAGAAGGGGATTTATCCTTTTTTGGGGGGGAAGGGGAATCAAGATCTGAGATCTCTGCATCTGCTCAGCAGCTTGGCACCGTGAGTGCTGGAGGCGAGGTACGTCACCAGCGTTTGATTAAAGATTTATACCCTTTCAGATACACTTTCTCATTTTTAGTAAACATTATCTCCTGCAATTTGCTGAGAAACGTGTAAAATAAAGAAGTGCTTCTTGTCTAGATTGTTTTGGTCTACACTGTGGGGCAAAAAGAAAAAAATGCAGGTGGGGATTATTAATACTTTTTTTATGTAAAATATGAGCAAATGTAAAAAGAATGAGATGTATTTGCAATTTATTTAGATTATGTCCATTTAATGCATGGCTGGAGGACGGTTCAACGTAACTCTTCTATAATGTTTAAAAGCCTCCATTGAGCAAATTTACATTTGAATTGAGGACGTCTTTGCACTTTCTGTAAATATTGTTCCACTGAGGTGGCTCCAGAACTAAATGTACTGAAATAAAAATGTGCTTTTTTTTTTTTTTTTTTTTTAAATAACTCTAAAGCACAAAGTTGTTATTCTAAGAGATGGGCATTTTCTACTTTGTAAATAAATTTATGGAAGGTGAAGTTTCATAAATTGATGAAGCTCCCTGTTCGTCTGGTTTCATTTTGTTGTGTATTTTTCAGATTAATGCAAGTAAAATAAACAAAGGCAGGTCTGATGATATTCATAAAAGGTTTTGAACACATTTGCATTTTGGTGGAAGCAGACTTCAAAAAGTGAACACAAAAGAAACGTAGCCCACAGTTTCTTTCCACAATATGCAGTTTTCATAAAAAGACACTTTGAAAAGTGGATGTTTTTATGCAGGTTTTGCCGTCATGGCAGAATACACGACTGCAGGAGCACTAAAACAAACAAATTGTACAGCAAAACCAAATTCACCTTTTACTATTTTATACTTTTGCTGTTTACTGCTGTGATGTGCTGAGCTGGGCTGTTCAAAGCTGCCACTGTTTGTGGAAGCAAACATTTAAATAATAAAAATAATAGTAATAAAGATCAGCGTTCATGCTCAAAAGTTCAGGTTAAAAAAAAAGTTGAGTCAGGTCATCTGGACGGTTTCTTTCATTTGTTGTTGAAACGTTTCGTCTTTCATCCAAAATACTTCATTAGTTCGAGGAGGCACAACAAACTCAGTACCATAAGTAGTACACTCATATAGAGGGCCAGCCAGTTTGATGGTTATACGATGGTTTCCAGTGTTGCCAGATAGAGTTGAAGATTTCCAGCCCAAAAATCAGTTAAAAACCTCCCCATCGTACAAAAACCCACACAATCAATATTTGATTGGAGACTGAGACAGGTGTGACAGGGACTGAACACAGGGATGTGCTGAAAACAGAACCCCCACAGTCGGAACAAGTGTATAAGGATGTAAATATTCTCTCCTACAAAGCTTTAAACTAAGTAATTCACCTTGATGAAATGTATATCTCCTGCCATCACGCAGTCTAAATAAGGTTGCCAGATAAAACTGATGAGTGTTCATACTGCTGCTTTAAAACTACCATATTCTGATCTAAACTACCGTTATGAGCAGAGTGGGTGCAGTTTTCCTGTGGTGGGGACGTCTTGTGACTGACAGTAACATGCTCTCATAAGAGGAGGGGCCAGAGGGGAAAATTTAATGATTTGTGGATGTTTGCATGAATAAAAACAGTTTGTTTTACGGTGCACGGAAAGGCCAAAACCTTTCAGTATTTTAGCTTTTTTAAGTCTATTTATTGTATATCATGCAGACCCTAAAACAATGGTGTAAATGCAATAATTATTGCATTTCTGGCAACACTGGGAGGATGACTCACTGAGGCAACCCCTGAAGAGGACAAAGCTGAAAGAAGATCTGGCAACGATGATGCAAAGTTTAAAACAATCTCTTTAAAAAAAAAACTTTTTATGCTCTGAGTTTGTGTTGGGAATGATGCTCCTCTACCACCACAACACCACATTTTAGCTAACAGTAAATAAAATAAAGCCATAATAACCATCATGAGCTCCAGTCCAAACAAGCAGCCATGTTTTCTACAATATTTAAGAATCATGACAAACGGACCGGAGCCAATGTGGAGAGTCACCAAACAGGACAAGAAATGTATTTTGTGATCAGACAGCTGACTCTGTGGACAAAGTTTGTTGATAAGTCATTAGAGAACTGTCTAATTTAACAGGTACAGTATATACCTTGTAAATAATCTATGAAACAATGGGTTATAATAAGAATCAGTTGGTTTGCTGCTCTTTGCCATCTCCATCTTTCTGGAGCAGAATATATAAATGACAAAGTAGATAAAACCAGAGGCTGCAGCTGTGATTTAAAATTTAATAGATCATTGATCTGTGAAAATTAGAACTCACCAATGTGTTGCTTTCTGCTGCAGAAATGAGAAAATGACAGCTTGAGCTAAAGAACAAGACACACGTTTATACAAATTGTAAAAAAAAAAATTAATTCAAGAAAAAACGAGGCTGAGAGCTGAATGACGTCTGAATTTTGCTATAAAATATGAAAATGAGTTGTTAGAACTAAAAGAAGCAAATCATAGCTATAAAGCAGCTAAAGTGTAGCTCAAAGCTAAAGTACAAAGTGGTAGCTGCAAGCTACAGATGAAAATAGCAAAATGGCAGCTAAAACAACAAAATAATAGCTAAATGTTAAAATAGCAAAATTGTAGCTAAAATCTACAAAATTAGATAAGTTACCGGTAGTTAAAAATATTAAAAGGCTAGTTAGACGCCAAATGTAACAATATAATATCTAGAAGCTAAAAGTAGCAAAAGATTAGCTAAAAAAAGTTAAAGTAGCAAAACCATGACTAAAAGCAAAGAGTAGCAAAAGGCTAACTAAAAACAAACAATAAAAAAACTATCTAAAATTAGAACTACGGTACTAGCAACATAGCTTAAAGCAAAGTAAAGCAAGCTAAATGATTCAGCAGAAAAATAGCAGTCAAAAGCTAAAACTAGCAAAATTGTATCTAAAAGGACTAGTTACAAGCAAAAAGTAGTAAAATTGTAGCCAAAAGCTAAAACTATAAAAAAAAAAGTTAGCTAAAAGTATCAAAAGTGAGTGAGGTGAAGTTTTTGGGTGTTATCATTGATGACAAACTGACATGGAAACAACACATAATTCTGTAAGAATAAAAATAGCTAAATCGATTGCAGTACTGTACAAAGTCAGAGACCTATTGAATGATAAAGCTCTGTATTTGTTGTATAACACAATCATTGTTCCACACTTAATCTATTGTATTGATGTTTGGGGGAAAGCGTGTAAAACAATCACAAAGCCTATTTTTGTATTACAGAAAAGAGCTGTAAGAATTATCACTAGAAAACATTACTGTCATCCATCTAGTACATTATTTTATCAACTGAAGTTATTGAAGTTCCATGATTTGGTAGATTATAATATTTTATCAGTTATGTATAGGGCTCAGAATAACATTACCTTTAAATATCCAAATGCATTTTGTTAAAAGACAAAGTTGTTATAATCTTAAGGGGACAGAGATGTTTGTAAAACCACAATTCAGAACTAGCTTGAAGGGACGTTCTACCTCAATCCAGGGAATTAGATTATGGAATGGCTTGGAGAATGTAGTTAAAAATGCCAAGTCACTGTTTACATTTAAGAAAATGATCAAAAGGAATTTGTTGAAAAAATATATATGAATTAGCATAATGTGTATTGTATTATTTATTAGTAATGTATTAGTATTAGAAAATTAGAAAGAGTTAGTCATTTTGTACTACTGGTGGAAGATTATTAATGTGCTTTGTATCAATTTTTAATTATGTATTAGTATTAGAAAATTAGAAAGAATTAGTCATTTTGTACTA
This sequence comes from Garcialebias charrua, assembly GCA_038048925.1. NCBI lineage: Eukaryota > Metazoa > Chordata > Actinopteri > Cyprinodontiformes > Rivulidae > Garcialebias > Garcialebias charrua. Next base: position 23,787 of record JBBPBX010014745.1, on the reverse strand, counting down.
CTGGTGAAATATTATTAATGTGTTTTGTATCGATTATTAGTTACGTATTAGTATTAGAAAATTAGAAAGAGTTAGTCATTTTGTACTACTGGTGAAATATTATTATTGTTTAATCTGATTGTTTGAAAAAAGGGGCAGATATAATAAGATTTATTCTTCTTTCTGCTTCCTTTCATTTTTTTACATTGTGTACGTATCATTAATGGGATTGTCTTGTATTGTGTTTCTTTTGTAAAAAAATGAACAAATTTAATAAACATAAACATAAACATAAACATAAAACATATAAACAAAAGATGAGATGAAATCATGAAAAACAACAGTCATGTGTTTAATACAGAAGTGGGTTGAGCCTAACCAGGGGTTGCTAGGTGAGGGGCTGGACTCAGGTTGGGGTGGGTTGTCCTAGCGCTTGTGACGTCACAAGCGCAATTGATTTCAAAACGAAACCTATCTTATCACAGTAAAATAAATCTACTTAGAGTAAATAAACCACTGGGTGCATTTTTTTGGCCTTAGGACTGTTTTTTTATGAAGTAAATACCAAAAGTTGAGTAAAAAAAAACATTAAAAAGTGAATTTTGCATGTGTGGTCCCCTTTAATATGTTTGCTACATTGAATTATCTGTGGCGGCCGTCTTGAATTGGACTGACTCCAAATGGTAATCGATTGTAGACGTGCATCCAGTAGTTACTGTCTGAGACTTTCGTTAATATCCGTCCAGTGGGTCATGAGATTTTTTTGCTAACAAAACAAACTGGGTTGACTTACAGTTAATACAAAGGTTATAAGCAATGTGTTGTACTCAACGTATGTATTGGAGACAGTTCTCAGGTACTACGTTACATTAAAGCTCAATATCTGTACAATTCACTGACGTATAGCCATTTTATTGTAGGATAAAGTTTATTTTAACTGGGTTCACTCCAGATGTAAATCATACAGCCCATAATTACTTGGTGAGAGCATTATTTGAATCTGTTCAGTGGCCCAGTTAATATTTCACTAACAAACACGCAGTATTGATTTTAATAGTTAATAGTAATATTTTAGTCACAGATCCCACCTTTCACTTATCCTCGTCACTCAGCTTTTACCTTCAGTAGCAGAAAACAAATGTAAAAAATAATAAAAATAAAAGAACCATGACTTGAGCTGCTCCACTTTCCCTGAAAAATGTCACTGGGACTGTAAATGAGGAGGAACATCTAAATCCTTTTCATAAAGATGGTGATCTCGTCTCTATGGAAGCCATAACCGCTTCCATACGTCTCCGCCTCCTGCTCTCATCTTTGTAGTCAGAAGAGAAGCTTGTTTCTGTCCACTTTGCCAGCGTGACATTTTGACACATTACGCTTCTTTGTTCCAAAACGGGGTGTCAGAATGTCGTGTTTATTTCCTGTAGTGTCCGGTGAGATCAAGCGATAACTGTAACAGAAGCTGCACAACACGTGAGCTTTTAATGAGGTTTGGTTTTTCTGTGGTCCTAATAACAATCCACCATCACACCGTGCTGGAGGAAAGCTCACATGCTCCGTTTATGAATGAACAGCTTCACCTCAGGGTCATTAGCTGAGGTGCAGAGGTACCAGATGTGTTCCTCGCTTATATTGTAATACATGAATAAATGCAATTTCACATAAAAAAATAAAATAAAATCAATGTCCTAGTGGAGCTAAAATCCTGAGATACTTTGTTTTTCTGGATAATGAAATTCACATAAATAAATATAATACATTTGTTTAGTAACTTGGGTTTTAATCTTGTGAACTTAATTTGGCCTTATCAGATCAGTTCAATAAGAAAATATAATAATCAGGGTTTTATTTATTTATTGACTGAGCTAATTTAACCTAAAGTCATATAGCTTTGTGAAGTGAGGTTCTGTGCAGTAGTTAACAATTAATATCTTACCTGAGGTGAATAGTTTTTTAAAAACAGTATTACAATCTAGCTGTTTTTTGTTGTTGTTACATTTTCGTTTAAATACCCTTTTATTTCTCACTTGTTTAAAAAAATCTCAATTTGTATGCATCCTTTATGATTGTCTAGTATTGGCTTTGTTATCCACTGTTGTCATCAATCTTCGTTAAAATCAGGTCTCTCTTGTAAATGAGTCCCCGAAGCTCAATGGGATTAAACTGTATGAATAAAAGTTGAATGAATGAATGAATTTGGAGAAAGAGAGTTCAATTTTAACAAGATTGACACGCTAATATTTAATTTAAGTGGGAACAAGAACAAAACAGTCTCCTTAAAACATCTGAACTCTCTTAAACATTTTTGTTATTAACTTTTGGTTTAAAGAACTGTGTTCATAGCCATTTGTAATTTGCATTTCTTAACAGCACTGTCAGTCCAGCACCCTACAGTTATTCCAGTGAAAATACTGTGATGTTCCTGCTGGAGGTGCTCCAGACTGCACCAGATGTGCTATACTGTAGCTAGCTGTTGCTGATGTTGTTTGTGCTTGCTAATGACCACACAGTTATGGTATATGGAAAACTGTTAATGAAACTGTGTTTACATGAGTCATTTAGACATTCTGAAATAGTTGTTGCTTAAAGACGTCAACAACCCATTTTGGCCTCATTCCAGCTCAGACTAGCTGGTAGCACGTCACTCTGGTCAGAATTAAACATTGCACGCACACACGCACCAGTGTGCAAGAAGTGTACACTAGTGAACAAAAAAAGCAACATTTCATCTACCGGTAGATTTCCTTACCTTACCGTAATTCCATTTAAAGCATATTTCTCACCAAGTTTTTGTAAATTCAGCGGTTTTAAAGACGTTTGAACTTTAATGCACTTTAACACAGCCTCAGGTCTGTACTATTTGTGTTCATAGAGAAATAAAAAAACCTCACCACTAGACTTTTTTTTAAAACTTGTGTTCAACACTACCGGTACTCATCTAAAGATTGTATGGGGGCCGAGATGGTCTAAAGGCAGGGCAGCCAACTCGGGATCCGAAGGTCACTGCATACCTCGTGGTGTCTCCGAGCAGGACACCTCAACCTCATTTGCTCCCCAGACACTTTCCATAGCTTCCTGCTGCTCCACCTGGTGGTGCATGGGTTAAAAGCAGAGAGCCTATTTCATCTTTGTATGGGAACATACAACAATGACAATACATTAACATAACACATTATCATTACTTTGTATTATTATTATATTTCTCACAAAGCTTGAGGACAATAAGGTGTGGGGTTTTAGAGACATTTCATCTTCAGTGCACCTGAACACACAGCGTCTCTTACACCTGCAGTGTCTTACAGCGTCACAGTTACTGTTAAGCTAAGATGATACAGACTTGGCACTCTACTTTTCTCAAGCATCCTCCTAACATGAATCTATGTTTATGTTCCTAACCCTCCCGGTCAACAACTGCCCGCACTAAGCTCGCAAAGCTGGCGAGCAACACAGAGGTGTCTCCTCATCTTCCACCTGTGTATGAGGCAGGAGACACAGAGGAGAAACACTGCAGGCTGCTGGAGAGTTGGAGGTTACCAGGAAAACCTGGAGTGGACTTTTAGTGGTTTGAGTATTCTCCTATAATCAAGTGGAATGGATTTGTCCACAAAGAAAGAAAAACAGCGCCGAAAGAACTAATGTTTCATGATAAATGTGTGTGTGTGTGTGTGTGTGGGGGGGTCCAAATTATCGCTATTTGAATGTGGGGGGACACACGGCCCCTTCACATATAATGATTGCAACACCTTTGCTCAGGTTTCATAGGCATTGCAATCTTTTTCTGGCTGACTGGTTAGAGCAGTTGTCCACCAATGCAAGAGTTGGGGGTTCAATTCAAATTCTTGAAAAACTATTTGTAAACAGACTAGACCAATTTATAGATAAACAAAATATTCTAAGCAGCAGTCAGTATGGGTTTAGATCAAAAAACTCTACATCAATGGCTCTCATGGAATTAATGGAACAAATAACTACTGCTGTCGATCAAAAACAACACTGTATCAGTATCTTTGTTGATTTAAAAAAAGCATTCGATACTATTGATCACACCATTCTCCTTGAAAAACTGAACAAATATGGTATTAGAGGACCAGCATTACAGTGGGTATCTAGCTACTTAAAAAATAGGAAACAATTTGTACAAATAAATGATGTAAGATCTGACCTCTGTAATATCACATGTGGAGTTCCCCAAGGCTCTGTACTTGGACCAAAGCTTTTTATTTTATATGTGAATGACTTGGTAAATGTGTCAGGACTCCTTAAATGTGTACTTTTCGCAGATGATACCACTTTTTTCTGTTCAGGTGAAGATATAGAACAAATGTTAGAATTGATAAAGACAGAATTTGTCAAGATACAAACTTGGTTTAAAATAAATAAATTATCATTAAATCTAGAGAAAACTAATTACATGATATTCGGTAATAGAAAGAAAACTGTTGATGTTCCACTCAAAATTGAGGATGTTGAGATTTGTAGAGTGAATGAGGTGAAGTTTTTGGGTGTTATCATTGATGACAAACTGACATGGAAACAACACATAAATTCTGTAAGAATAAAAATAGCTAAATCGATAGCAGTACTGTACAAAGTCAGAGACCTATTGAATGATAAAGCTCTGTATTTGTTGTATAACACAATCATTGTTCCACACTTAATCTATTGTATTGATGTTTGGGGGAATGCGTGTAAAACAATCACAAAGCCTATTTTTGTATTACAGAAAAGAGCTGTAAGAATTATCACTAGAAAGCATTACCGTCATCCATCAAGTACATTATTTTATCAACTAAAATTACTGAAGTTCCATGATTTGGTAGACTATAATATTTTATCAGTTATGTATAGAGCTCAAAATAATGCATTACCTTTAAATATCCAAATGCACTTTGTTAAAAGACAAAGTTGTTATAATCTTAAGGGAACAGAGTTGTTTGTAAAACCACAATTCAGAACCAGTTTGAAGGGACGTTCTACCTCAATTCAGGGAATTAGATTATGGAATGGCTTGGAGAATGTAGTTAAAAATGCCAAGTCAATGTTTACATTTAAAAAAATGATCAAAACAAATATGTTAAAAAAATATATGTGAAATAACGTAATGTGTATTGTATTAGTTAGAAAATTAGAAAGTGTTAGTCATTTTGTACTGTATTAGTATTAGTTAGAAAACTAGAAAGAGTTAGTCATTTTGTACTGTTGGTTGAAGAATATTATTGTTTAACCTGATTGTTGGAAAAAGTTGGTTGAAGATTATTATTGTTTACATGGTTTGACTACTGTTGTTTAATCTGATTGTTGGAGATAAGGGGCAGATATAATAAGATTTATTCTTCTTTCTGCCACCTTTCATTTTTTTACATTTTGTACACTATCATTATGAGATTGCCTTGTATTGTTTCTTTTGTAAAAAAATGAACAAATTTAATAAACATAAACATAAACCAGTCACATGCCGAAGTGTCCCTGGGCAAGACACTGAACCCCTCATTGCCTCTGATGTGTGTCCCATTGGTGTATGAATGTGATCTAAAGCAGTGGTTCTCAATATGGGATCCCCAGACTCCCGGGGGTCCGTGAGCCGGTGCTTGGGGGTCCACAATTTTTTTTTTATTATTACTTATTACAACTCAATTCAGTTTATTTCTACAGCACCAAGTCCCAACAGAAGTCATCTCAGGGCACTGAACAGAAACATTCATATTCTTAAAAAGTAAATTAATATTATTTATCTGAGGAGCAGACTGCTTTGAATTTAACTCCATCACAGAACTCTCATCTTGAGCAAGTATGAAGATGACAGTGGAAAGGAAAAACTCCCTCATGAGGAAGAAACCTTTAGCAGAACCATGCTCAGGACAAGCGTCATCTGCTTCAACCGGCTGGGTTTGGTAGGAACAGATACACAATGGCAGGTCAAGAATTATATGTTTCAAATGTAAACTATTCATTTGTGACAGTTCTTTTTAAGAAATGAAGTCAATTTGTCCTCCAGTAGTCTAAGCCTATAGCATAATAACAGGCCAATGCTAACTCAGAAAGAAAAGTCTTAATCCCAGTCTTAACAACTATGCAAATGTTTAACAACCTGTTAAAATACACCAAAATACAGGAAAGCACATCTACTTTGTTCATGTTTTTCTGGGGGAGGACACCAAGACACCCCCCACTAGCTATTTTAATTCTAGCATTGATCAGTTTACAAATCATTCCCTGTTACTTGGTACGACTACTGCTGCTATGATTCTGTTCAGTTTTATGTGAAGAGTTTTCTGTAATAATTTGAAGATGTGGCGATACATTTATGTAATTATGTGAAGAGGTAGAGTTTAAAGGGGTTTTTCAGCCTGTTAATTTTCTCAAAACTGTAATTTTTGGAAGTTGAAATTAAAAATACTGTTTATTAAATGTATCTTGAATGAAAAATACCTGAAAGTTATGCACCATAACTCATGTTCCCTGAAGGAAGGGAACGAGGTGCAACATATTGACTATGGGAATTGTGCCCCCGCGCGATTTACCTGAAGTAATACATTCACGCCTTTATGGCAGGTGGGCGTCAGCGTCACCACATAGGCCCCGCCCTCTTGGTATAAAGACGACTGCGCCCATCCTTCTGTCTCCAAGAGCACTTCACCAAACTTTTGGCATTGAAAGGGCAAACATATGTTGCACCTCATTCCCTTCCTTCAGGGAACATGAGTTATGGTGCATAACTTTCAGTTCCCTTTTCAGTCAGGTTCACTCGGTGCAACATATTGACTATGGGAACGTAATCCATTCACGCCCTTGAAATGCTCAGTAAAAATGCATGCTTGTGAGAACTTCTGCCTTTATACTTTAGGCGTTTTAGCTGATCTATACTGTGTGCCAGAGAGTACAGCCTGGGTGACATCACAGGCAGTAACATCCAAAGAATAATGCCTTGCAAACGTGTTTGTGGAGCTCCAATTAGCTGCAGCACAAATGTCTGCCACTGGCACGCCCTTAAAAAGAGACCATGAGGCGGTTAGGCCCCGAGTGGAATGGGCGTGCACCCCAGAGGGCACCTGTTGACCTTTGCTGCTGTACACCCTTTTAATGGCCTCAGTCACCCAGTGTGAGAGGCGCTGCTTTGAAAGGGCTCTGCCAGCAGCAGGATTGGCAAAACAGACAAACAGTTGGTTTGTTTTCCTCCAACTGACGGTTCTATGGATGTAAACACTCAAGGCCCTGACAGGGCAGAGTGATCTCAACCTCCTCTGCTCCTCAGTGAGGACAGAGTGTGGAGGAAACTCAGAGAGCTCAAAGTCCAGACTCCTGGGATTAAGAGTTGGCACCTTTGGCACGTATGCGGGGTTAGGATGCAGAGTGACCTTTGACCCATCAGGGGCAAACCTTGTACACATTGGGTGTACAGACAGAGCGTGGAGGTCACCCACACGTTTAGCTGAGCAGAGAGCCAGGAGCAGCGCAGTCTTATAAGACAACAAGTCTATTTCAATGCTGCTGAGGGGCTCAAACGGAGGCCCACACAAGGCATCCAGGACCAGCTGAAGGTCCCACACTGGGGCCAGAGTCCTGCTGGGAGGCCTTTTTCTCAATACGCCCTTCATGAAACGTATCGTGAGAGGGTGGGCACTGGGAGTTTTTCCTCCCCAGCCTTCGTGGCACGCCGAAATGGCTGACAAAAACACCTTAATGGTGGAAAAGGAGCAACCTTTTTCCAGCAAGTCCTGTAAAAATGTGAGAAGCTGGACTAGGTTACAGGAATATGAAACAATATTCCTCTCCAGACACCAGGCCTCAAAAATACACCATTTACAAGCGTAGAGAGTCTGAGTTGACCCAGCTCTCGCTCCCTGTATTGTGCTAATAACATTACTGGGGAGGCCTGAGGCCGTCAGCCTGTTCCTTTCAGCGGCCAAGCTGTGAGTTGCCACAGTTCTGGATGTGGGTGGAGAAGCTGCCCGTGTGCTTGAGTCAGCAGGTCCCTGTAGGGGGGCAGCTACCACGGTGTCCCTGACAGCAATGAAATTATTTCTGGGTACCACAGTTTCTGAGGCCACCTGGGGGCTATTAATATTAGGGAGAGAGCTCCCTTCTGTACACGTTCCAGTGTCACCTGAATTAAAGGGACAGGTGGAAAAGCGTAATACAGCACCCCTGTTGGCCAGTCGTGGCCCAGTGTATCCATCCCCATCGTTGCGTCTGTCTCTTTAAGTGAAAAGAACAGGGCACAATGCGAGCTGGTTTTGCATGCGAACAGATCGATGGAGGCCCGACCGAATCGTGACCAGACCTGGTCCACTATCCGTGGGTTCAGTCTCCATTCTGAGGCCCGCAGCGGTCCTTTGGAGAGGGCGTCTGCCCCGTAGTTTAGTTTTCCCGGAATGTGTGTCGCCTTCAGTGACAAAATTCTGGGAGCACATCACGTGAGCAGCTTGTGCGTCAGACCAAGGAGGGCCCGGGACCTTGTCCCCACCTCCCTGTTGATGTAGGACACCACTGTCTTGCTGTCTGATTTTATGAGGACATGCTGTTTTGCAATCAGCCCCTTTTTGTAAAAGAGCTTTATTGACGGATAGACAGCTTTTAACTCCAGCAGGTTGATGTAGAGCCGTGCATCCTGTTTTCCCCAGAGCCCTTGGGCGTTCTGGCTCCTGCAAACAGCTCCCCATCCCCTTAACGAGGCATCTATCGTAACAACTACACGAGACATGACCCGTCCCAGCGGGACGCCTGCAGTAAACACTGAGGGGTCTCTCCAGGGCTCCAGAGCTGTCAGACACTCCTGGCTGATCAGAATCCTTCCTGTCTGCCTGGCAGAGGCAGGAGGTGTTTGTTTGTTTAGCCATATTTGCAGAGCCCGCATTTTCAGCAATGCCTGCAGCACGTAGGGGATTGTGGCTACCAGCAAACCCAAGAAGCGTTGGCAGAGTTTGACAGACACTCTCTGACCCAGCTGAAAATGTGTCAGACAAAGACATATTGAAGCCACCCTCTCCTCTGAGAGCCATGCTCTGCACGAGATGGTGTTGATCTGTACGCCCAGAAATACGGTAATCTGTGATGGAGTCAGGTCGCTTTTCTGCAGATTCAAAATGAATCCCAGAGCTTTCAGGTGCGTCATCACCATGTGTGTGTGCAGCTAGGCTTGTGTTTTGCTGCCTACGAGTATCAGAAGGTCGTCTAAATAGTTTAGAATTCTGACCCCCTGACCCCTGAGCGGGGACAACGCCGCGTCTAGGTACTTTGTAAAACAACGGGGAGCGGTTTTTAATCCGAAAGGTAAAGCTTTGTATTCGTAGGCTTTCCCTTCGAATGCAAAGTGCAGATATTTAATAAAACTATACCAATAAGCACATTTAGACAGTTACATGTTGCATGTTGAGACTGAGGCAGGGAGGATTCTGTCCATGAGACACCAGATAGCGACAGTCTGACCAGCCGGCCTCCGATAACGCTCATAGAAAAGTTCTCCGGGGGGGGGGGGGCAGCAGACAAGACAAGAGAGCAGCTGTTTTGTCCACAGTAAGCACATCTCAGGAGAAATTAGATATCCAGCCTTTTTCAAGGCTGTTTCCAAGGGAGTCAGATAAGAATTGACAAATATTTTCATTTCAGGCTCACATTGTAATTTCTGTAGCCTTCAGTCTGTAAGGGCGACTCTGTTTCAAGTGATCCAATTCGGGACTTTTTCCACTGATCCAAGCTCTGACCTCAGATGTTGACCACAGCGTGCAGAGTCCCAGTCCGAGGGTGATCTGTTCACCCTCTGGATAAGCTCGCAAACAGCTGATTTCTCGAGATCACCGCGCAGACCAGACGTCGGGTGCTCCAGGCATTAAGTCCTCCTGAAGTCTCCCTCCTTTGCGATAGACCAGTGCTCCACAAACGCCAAAAAGCAAAGCGCTGCCATCATAATCCAATATAAACCAGATTCTTCACCTCCACAGAGCACAGCACAGAGAGCGAGACGCACACCATCCACAGGAATCCATGGCGTATCCTCTTCGTCACTCTATGTGGGTGGACCGGCTCCCTTTTGCCGTTCTTCTGTAGAAATCTTGTTCGTAGAATCGAATGCCCAAACCTCCAATCCATCTTAATTTGCGTTCGAGGTGCTTAGCTGAGGAGCTGCAGGCAGCAGGGGGGGGAAGGACGGGAGAGGGAAGGACTAGCGACTGCCTCCGTTGAGAGCCAAGGTTGAAAATAAAAATAAAAAAAGTAACCCAAATACATAAAACTAACGACTCACCGTCGAATGGTCGACACAAAACACACAATAAAATCCTCCGGCCGCGTTAATTTGGCTTGAAACAGCGGGGTTCTCTGCGGATTTATCCATTAGTAACCCAGCACAACCAACCAGCTGGACACAGAGTTCAGCGTCCAGTTCACCTCTGACCCGGAAGATGTCAAGATTCTATAGGTAGTCAACAGATTTAATGAAAAGTAACTAAAATACATAAAACTAACGACTCACCGTCGAATGGTCGACACAAAACACACAATAAAATCCTCCGGCCGCGTTAATTTGGCTTGAAACAGCGGGGTTCTCTGCGGATTTATCCAAGTACCCAGCACAAACAGCTAGCCACAGAATTAGCCCCTGAGTTCACCTCTGACCCGGAAGATGTCAAGATGGAATAGTCCATTTTTAGTAGGGGGATAAAGAAATCGACCGTTTTTTTAATTGCGTATTTAATGATCGTTTTCATCGTAACTATAATTATTTTTATGTTAAATGTACATTAACAAGCAGGATCAATGTTAGGGATGTAGGTGACTGGCCGGGGCGCGGGGGGCCGGGGCCCCATGCTGATTGGGATCCCCAGGCAACGGCATCATTTACCTACATGGTAGATCCGAGTCTGTTCTCCGCTCTGCTCCCCCTCCAACCCTCCCTCCTCTCTGCTCTTTACGGTGGGGAAAAAGGTAAAACTAGCAGCAACAGAGCCAGAATAAGAGCCTCTAAATAAGTTTATTGGTTTTTACTGATAGATAATTAGTTATTAGCGGTACTGCATTTTAAATAAAAATAGCACAAATCCGCTTATGAATTATAAAAGTTAGTCAATCCACAAAAACGCTGACAAAAAGTTTAGGTCCACTGTAAGCGGATTAGCGCTTTAGCGCTATCTAGCGTTCATATGCCCACCACTGCTGTTTTCATGAAAAGGAATGGTTTTGTTTTTTGTTTTTTAGTCAAGAATCAGGGCAGTTCGTGCTTCTTGTACTTTATTTTTGTGTTTAGACGTACAGAAACCTGTTTTCAATGCACACATGTCATAAACATTTTGTTTTAAGCACACATCAATGCTACCAGCTTTTCGTGTTTTTCTACAAATAAAGTCTGGATTTAAATGTACTGGTTCCCGTACCCCGTGGACGGACGAACATGCAAAGTTCTGGAGCGGGCCCGGTTCGCCCGCTTCTGTTTCCCGTCTCGGCTCGCTGAGGAAGTTCTCGGCGGGGCCGCTTGGCGAGGAACGAACCTGTTCCTGCTCCAGGACTGACCGTTCAGAACGGACCGGTGCACCGAGACTACGGGGAAAACACGGGGCAGTGGTGTGTGTGTTTATGTGCACAAGGATTGGTGTTCAAACTGTGCTGTTATCAAAAGCCTTTGCTCAGCTGCTGTGGAGCTGATCACAGTAAGGTGCCGTCCTCATTATCTACCCCGTGACTATTCAGTGATCCTTATCACAGTTATCTATATTGCCCCAGATGCTAATGCTAATGTTGCCCTTAAGAAATTCATGACTTACTCAGCTCGCTGCAGTGTAAATATCCAGAGGCGCTCTGCATTGTTTCAGGTGACTTCAATCACGTGAATTTAAAGGACTGTCTCCCATCCTTCAATCAGCATGTTTCCACAGCAACAAGAGGAAGTAAAACGCTCAACCACATCTACACAAATGTGAAAGGGGCGTACACAGCAAAGCCACGCCCACCGCTCGGGGCTTCTGACCACTCCTCTCTGCTCATGGTCCCAGCACAGCTTCCCCCGCTGAGACGCTCTAAGCCGGAACAAAGAGAGATCAAACTCTGGCTCCAAGACAGCATCCCCATGCTGAGAGACTGTTTTGGAAATACGAACTGGTCTGTTTTCAGGGAGGTAGCAGCTGACGGAAACTCAGTGAATCTGAAATTATATGCTTCATCTGTATTGGGTTATATCAGCACATGCTGTGAAAACTTATCCATAAAAAAATATGTTAAATCTTACCCCAACACAAAACCCTGGTTAAATAAAGAGGTTCACACCATGCTGGCAGCCAGGAACACTGCCTTCAAGTCTGGAGACTCAGAGAAGCTGAGAAGGAGCAGGAAAGAGCTGGTTGCTGGCATTAAGAGGGCCAAAACCACATTTGCACAGAGGATCGAGGGTCAGTTCACCTCACAAGACCCACGGAGCATGTGGAGAGGCATCAAATGCTTAACAGATTACAAGAGTAAGAGCAAACAATGCCCCAAATACCCATCTCTGCATGATGCCCTCAACAAGTTTTATGCATGCTTTGAGGACCCAAATAGACCAGCCAGCACCAGACTTACCTCACCACCAGATGAAGAGCATCTCAGCGTGACCGCATCAGAAGTGAGAGGCAGTCTCAGAAGGATCAACCCTCATAAAGCAACTGGACCGGACAACATCCCGGGGAAAGTTCTGAAGGAATGTGCGGATCAGCTCTGTGAGGTGCTGGCTGACATCTTCACCACCTCACTTGCACTGGAGTCAGTTCCCACCTGCCTGAAGACCGCCACCATCATCCCAGTCCCAAAGAGCTCCACAGTGACTGGTCTGAATGACTATAGGCCGGTGGCTCTCACTCCGATAGTCGCAAAATGTTTTGAGAAACTGGTCATGTCCCACATCAAGACAACCGTCAACATCAACGAGGACCCTCATCAATATGCATACCGCGAGAACCGATCAACAGAGGACGCCATCTCCTCTGTGGTCCACACTGCTCTCACCCACCTGGATCAGAAGGACTCATACGTCCGTATGCTCTTTGTGGACTTCACATCTGCCTTTAACACCATGATCCCCCAAACTCTGATAGACAAACTATCCACACTTGGACTAAGCCCCTCCGTTTGTAACTGGGTCTTAGACTTCTTAACAAACAGACCACAGTCCGTGAAGATCCACAACTTCTCCTCCTCCACCATTACCCTCAGCACTGGCTCTCCTCAAGGATGTGTGTTGAGCCCTCTTCTGTTCACTCTGCTCACATATGATTGTACAGCCACACATCCAGGCTGTCATATTGTTAAGTTTGCAGATGATACAGCGGTGGTGGGATGCATCACAAACAATGATGAGTCCAGCTACAGACAGGAGGTGGAACATCTGGAGAGCTGGTGCAAAGAGAATAACCTTCACATGAATGTGAAGAAGACAAAGGAGATGATTGTGGACTTCAGAAGGAACAAACACACCCACACCCCACTGAACATAAGTGGATCTGCAGTGGAAGTGGTCTCCAGCTACAAATACTTGGGTGTACACATGAATGATAACCTCAGCTGGAGCAACAACACCACCAGCCTGATCAAGAAAGGTCATCAGAGACTCTACTTCCTCAGACGGCTGAGACGAGCTGGTCTGAGCAGCCCAGTTCTCACCTCCTTCTACAGGTGTGCAGTGGAGAGCATCCTGTGCTCCAGCATCAATGTGTGGCATGGAGGCTGCACAGTTGCAGAGAGGAAAGCTCTACAGAGAGTGGTGAAGGCTGCACAGAAGTCTGTTGGAGTCAGTCTCCCCACCATCACAGACATTTACACCTCCAGATGCAGGAAAAGAGCCACTTGCATCATGAAAGACCCCACTCACCCAGCACACTCACTCTTTGCCCCACTCCCCTCAGGACGGAGGTTGAGGAGCATTAAATGTAGAACCACTAGACTGAGGAACAGCTTCTACCCTGAGGCTGTTAGACTCATGAATAAATAATCAATATGAATAAACACTGCAAAATATCACATCATGCTGATGCTGATCTGGTTTCTTGTTGCTGTGTTCATCTGTGACCATCTGCTCATACAGACTCGTGTTCGTGCTGCTGTTTATAATGATGTTTTTCTACTACATTAGGGCTTAGTGTATTACTAGTTGATGTTTTTCTTAGTTAATCCTAGATGTTATTACTGTTTTTCTCTTGCATTTGTTGTTGGATGTAACTGGGACCCTGTGTACATAATCTCGTTTTCATCACATGTACCACATGCGGTGCAAATGACAATACAGGTAGTCCCCGACTTACGAGCGAGTTCCGTCACTAGGGGGCGCTCGTATGTCAAAAATTCGTAAGTAGGATCACATAGTAAAAAAAAAATAAAAAAAAAAAATATTTTTATTTTTTTTTTTTTATTTTTAATAAATGAATACATGTACAGTACTGGACAGTCACCAAGCACTTAGCCTATCCTAACACAGTTTTTAAAGATGAAGGAATAAGTTGAATTGTCTCCCTTTCACATAAAGGGAGCAAGCTCCCTATGGAGCCTGCAGGGAGGAGGGAGACAATTCAACTGATTCCTTCATCTTTAAAAACTGTGTTAGGATAGGCTAAGTGCTTGGTGACTGTACAGTACTGTACATTTATCTATTTATTAAAAATATACAGTATATACAGTATTTTTATTTTTTATTGTTTTTTATTTATAAATAGATAAATGTACAGTACTGTACAGTCACCAAGCACTTAGCCTATCCTAACACAGTTTTTAAAGATGAAGGAGTCAGTTGAATTGTCTCCCTCCTCCCTGCAGGCTCCATAGGGAGCTTGCTCCCTTTATGTGAAAGGGAGACAATTCAACTTATTCCTTCATCTTTAAAAACTGTGTTATAATAGGCTAAGTGCTTGGTGACTGTCCAGTACTGTACATGTATTCATTTATTTAAAAAAAATAAAAAATAAAAAATAATTTTTTTTTTTTTTTTTTTTAATGAGATGCATGCTCGTAAGTCCGGGACCTCGTAAGTAAGAGTGCTCATAAGTCGGGGACTACCTGTAGTCCACTCTCTCCATCTGTTTGCTTATTGGCTATCTTTGAAGATGTTACACTAGAAAAAATACATCCTGCATGATTTTCACTACTTTATGCATCGCAAAGAAAACAATACTCCTGAATTGGAAATATAAAAATAATCTCAGCATTAATCAGTATAAAAATCCTCTGTTAGATCATATTAGTCTTGAAACAGCATCTGCCAACACATTGGATCAATCTCTCTGACATTCCTTGATCGGCTCCATTACATGGTGAAGGTGGGGTGTCTGGGATCTGGCCTTGTGGGGCATTGGGGTCGATGTGGGGGGTGTCGGGATTTGGGGCACCTGGAGGGGGTTGACGGGGGCTGGGCTGTTGGGGGTGTCTGGGCAGGGGGGCCCTGCTTTCGCCCTGGGGAAGACCTGGGTGGTTCTGGGGGATGTCTGCTGGTGGCTGCATGCGGGCCCTCAGGTGATCTGTGGCAGCAGTCGTGGGTCACCGATCTGTGGCCTGGATGTGCTAGGGTGGGTTCGGGGTGGACGCCGTAGGCTTGGGGTTCTGGGGACATGTCGTCCCCAGGCTTGGGCCTTGTGAGGGTCGGGGATTTTGGGCTCTGGCGGGTGGGTTGTCGGGCTTTGGGCTGGCTTGCGCTCTGGTGCCCGGCTCTTGGCGGGGGGCCCTCGGCTCGCTGGTGGGTTGCGGGTTCGTGGGCTGGGGGGTTGGGTGTCTGGGGGCATGACCAGTGGCCTGTGGGAGGGGACGGGTTGACCCGGCCTGGGTGTCTAATGTGTTCTGAGAGTTGTTAGTATGAGGGGTGGGTGTAATATTTCTTCTGGGTTGGGGACTGGGTGGATGTCCTTGGTGATGGCCTGGGACTATGCGTGGCCGGCTGGCTGGCCCCTTTCTTATTGTGGGGACCCATTCCCGGTGCTTCCTGGCACTATATGACATTCACATATAGGAACTTGGGGTGGGCACTATGGCTATGGGTGGCAGGATGACACTACTCTCGCCCCCTGTACCTCTGCTCATTTCCAATGATGCATTTAGACAGTAAGGGTTTGGATTAGTGTTAGGGTGGAGGGGAAACTGGCATCACGCCAGCCTCTGCTCCTTCTTCTTTCCCTTTTTTTTTAAATTGCACTTTACAACAACACACATCAACAGCACATCTGGGGGCGGGTGTGTGTATGTTGGGGTCTTGTTTTTTTTTTCTTCTCTTGCTACCCCCTGGTTCCCTGGCTACCATTCTGGGGGTGGGATCCGGTAGAAGGGCAGGCCATCGGGTGCTGTCCTAGACCTAGACTATGGGGGGTTCGGAGCCTGGGGGTTTGCCGTAGGCGGGGCTGGCGCTACGCTCTCCCTGGGGCTGTTTGGACTCGGGTGTCCTGTCCTGTCGGCTGGGCGCGGGTTGGGCCGGATTTTGGATGTCGGCTCCTCTCCGCCCCAGAATGAATGGGTCTATCTCCAGGGTTTGGGCGTGGGCTGCCCCATGTAGGGGTTAGGTACATCTCTTGGACCTGGGGGGGTATAGAGTGCATATCGGGAATATGAATGGAATGTGTCGATATTGTATGTCTTTGAGTGAGTGAGGGTGAGGATGAGGGTGGGTCTGTGTGATTGTGTTTGTGTATGAATGGCTATTTGTCAGGCTGGAACTTAGACTGCCCCCTCTTTGATACAGGTGGAGCTGCTTGGTGTTGGGCCCCTACCACGCGGCCCCCTAGTGGGGTGTGCCTTTGCCTGCCGGCGTGCTTGGGGCCCTCGGTGTTGGAGGCTGGGCGCTTGGGCGTGTGTCGGCTCGACCTGGTGGCTGCCTGGTGGGGCTCGGGTCCTCTGGTCCTGTTGGGCCTGGTCCTGGGTGGTGTGCGTCCTCGGTTCCCGGGCCTTGGTGCCTAGGTCTGGAGCTACGTCAGTGCATCGGGTTCCGGCGGAGGCCTGCGAGTATGTCGCTGTTGGCCCTGGGGGGTCATTGTGTGTAATCGCTGGTGGGGCTCTTCCGGTTCTCCCCTATGGTTGGATCTGGGGGGTGGGTGGGTGGTTCGTCCTTTTTGGGTGGCCCTGGGGGCTCCGCGCTCAGGGTCCCTCTTGGGGTCTTGGACTCTGGTCTCCCCCTTGTCTGCCTCGGGTCTTGGGAATCTGGTCTCTGATGCTTCACGGTCACTATTGAATGATCTATTTGAGAAGCCTTATACACTTATGCATGATGACAACCACACACAAATAGATGCAGGGATGTACATGTACAACATCCTTCCCAGTCCCAGTTTTGGTTTTCCCCTCCCCCACTTCAACCCGGTGGTCAGAAATCTTGGAGTGCAGCTTGACTCCAACTTAAAGCTTGATAAACAGATCAGTTCTGTTGTCAAGACCAGCTTCTTTCAGCTCCGTCTGCTCTCTAAAGTAAAGTCACTCCTCAGCCGTAGTGATCTGGAGAAGGCCATCCATGCCTTTGTGACCTCCAGACTTGACTATTGTAATGCTTTGTATGTTGGAATTAATCAATCTTCCATCTCCCGTTTACAGCTTGTACAGAACTCTGCCGCCCGCTTTTTGACCAACACACGAAAATATGAACACATCACTCCTGTCCTGTCCTCTTTACACTGGCTCCCGGTTCAGTTCAGGATACAGTTCAAGCTGCTGCTGTTTGTTTTCAAAGCTCTGAATGGACTTGCACCTCTGTACATCTCAGAACTTTTGAAAGTCCATCAGCCCGGCAGAGCTTTACGATCTGCCAGTCAACACCTGCTGGAGGTGCCTCACTCAAGGTACAAACAATGGGGAGACCGGTCATTTTCTGTTGCCGGCCCAAAAGCCTGGAACAGTCTCCCCCTTGAGCTGCGTGCCACCTCTGATCTGACTCTGTTTAAAACCAGACTGAAGACCCACTTGTTCAAAAAAGCTTTCAGTGTGTAATGATTCACAATGGGGACCCGGAAATTCAACCACAACACAGGAGTGAACGAAAAAAGTTTATTATCTGCCACTTGTCAGAAAAAGGGGAACGTCCGCTGAGACTCTGCAGGGAGAGAGAACAAGTTGGTGACTGGGATAAACTTGATGTTTAAAAGAACGTGAGGAGTTCAAATCACTAACCTGCAGAGTTTAATCACAGTTGGTGATGCAAAGGCTGCACTGACGTCAGAGGGAGGGGGGGTCGGAGGTGCAGCAGGGTCACGTGACACGTGAGCACGGCTCCTCTTCTGCTTGGTTCCAATAATTAACAACAGCTCCAAGAGTCCAGATCGTGGTCAAGATACAGGCGTGGGTCATACACAGAGAGGCAAAGAGGCAGTACTTATCCGTGGGGTTTCAGCGAGAGTCGGTGTCAGTAGGCAGAGCGAGAGTCGAGGTCCAGATATCCGATGGGCAGAAATAATCCGTTGAGGGCAAGGCAGAGGGGAGAATCCGTGAACATGAAGAGTGTCAAAACACAGGAAGGTCAGGAACAGAACGCTGGATTTCTTCAGGCGCAAGGCGATCAGACAATCTGGCAGGGAGGCAGAGTCTGGAGTGCGTTTAAAAAGAGCAGCAGACAGGTGCGCTGAATCACGCTGATGAGGAGAGGAGACAGGACAACCCCAAAAACACAGCATGACTTGACATGAACGTGAATCATGAACGTGAATCATTACAATGCCCCCTCCTCAAGGTCCAGCTCCAGATGGACCACCAGGCTGATCGGGATGGGCACGACGAAAGTCCCCGATGAGAGTCTTATCAAGGATATGTCGAGCAGGCACCCATGAGCGTTCTTCAGGTCCATATCCCTCCCAGTCAACGAGGTAGTGCATCCCCCTGCCCCATTTCCTGGACCGAAGGAGACGCCGCACAGTGTAGGCAGGACCACCCTGGATGAACCGAGCAGGCGGAGGGGGTCCAGAGGGGGGCGAGAGTCGGGACGTGGCAAGTGGCTTGATACGGGACACATGAAAGGTGGGGCAGACTCTAAGGGTCCGGGGTAGGTTGAGGCGAACTGCCACAGGGTTAATCACCTTAGATATAGGGAAGGGTCCAACGAAGCGAGGGGCGAGTTTGCGGCTCTCCACACGGAGTGGGAGGTCTCTGGTAGATAGCCACACACTCTGTCCCTGCTGGTACGTGGGTGCAGGAGTACGCCGCCGGTTAGCAGACCTGGAATACACAGCAGAGGTTCTTTGTAGGGCTTTGCGTGCTTGTCGCCATATCCGTTGGCATCTTTGGGCAGCAGCAAAGGCAGAAGGGACCCTGGCTGTCCTTTCCTGACAGGAGAACACGGGCGGCTGGAACCCATAGACCGTGTAGAATGGGGACAAACCAGTGGCACAAGAGGGAAGAGAGTTGAGGGAGTACTCCACCCAAGGAAGGTTCTGTGACCACTTAGCAGGGTCCTGTTCGCACAGTAAACGGAGCTTAGTCTCCACCTCTTGGTTAATCCGTTCAGTCTGCCCATCAGTTTGGGGGTGAAAACCTGAGGACAGACTCACTTTGACACCCAATAGACTGCAGAACTCCCTCCAGAATTGCGAAACAAACTGGGGACCACGATCTGACACAATATCCACTGGGAGGCCGTGGAGCCGGAACACCTCCCGGGAGAGAATCTCTCCCAGTTCCTTTGATGATGGGAGTTTGACAAGGGGGACTAGGTGAGTCATCTTGGAAAAGCGGTCAACGATAGTAAGGATAACAGAAAAGGTCTTGGAGAGGGGCAAACCTGTAATGAAGTCCATGGATATGTGAGACCAAGGACGGTGAGGAATGGAAAGGGGTCGTAGGAGTCCAGCAGGCGGTCGGCGGGTAGACTTAGCTCGACTACAGACCCGACAAGCTGAAACAAACTCCTTGACATCAGCAAGCATGGACCTCCACCAGAAACGGTCTCGAACCACTGACAAGGTCTTGGTAATACCTGGGTGACAGAAAAGTCGAGAACTGTGGCAAAATGATAGTACCTCAGTGATGAGGTTGTCTGGGACAAAAAGACGATCCTTGGGACAGTCACTAGGCACAGTGTGTTGCCGATGGGCCTGCTTGACCTTTCCCTCCAGGTCCAGTCGAGTGACTGCCAATCGTGCAGACGCGGGAAGGATGTAGTCCATCACCTCAGTTCCCTCCTCCTCTAGGGTCTCATGGAGTCGAGAGAGGGCATCAGGTTTTATATTTTTGGAGCCGGGTCTGTAAGACAAGGCAAAATTGAAACGGCTAAAGAATAGAGCCCACCTGGCCTGTCTCGGGTTGAGCCTTTTGGCAGATCTCAGGTACTGAAGATTTTTATGGTCAGTCCACACAATAAAAGGTTCCTCAGCTCCTTCCAGCCAATGCCTCCATTCCTCCAGTGCAAGCTTCACCGCTAGGAGCTCTCGGTCTCCAACATCGTAATTTCTCTCGGCTGGAGAAAGGCTTCTGGAAAAAAAAGCACATGGGTGAGTCTTGTTATCCATGCCTCTTTGGCTGAGGACAGCTCCAATACCAGAACCTGATGCGTCAACCTCAAGAATGAATTGACGAGAGGGGTCAGGCGAGAGAAGGATGGGGGCAGCCGTGAATAATTTCTTAAGATGGGAAAAGGCTTGATCGGCCGATGGAGTCCAGCAAAAGGGTTTCTTAGAAGAGGTTAGTGCATGAAGGGGTGAAGCAACAGAGCTGTAATTCCTGATGAACCGGCGGTAAAAGTTTGCAAAACCTAGGAATCTTTGGAGCTGTTTAATGTTTTGTGGGGTGGGCCAACTCTGGATGGCCTCTACCTTACATGGATCCATGGAGATCTTGTTAGGAGAGATAGTGAAACCCAGAAAGGAAATAGTGGAGAGATGGAACTCACATTTCTCTGCCTTGATGAAGAGATTATTCTGCAGGAGTCGAAGAAGCACAGCTCGAACATGCTCTCTGTGAACAGCTTGGGTCTTGGAAAAAATCAAAATGTCATCCAGGTAAACAAAGACAAATCGTCCAATCATATCCCTAAGAACATCATTTACTAAGGTCTGAAACACTGCAGGTGCATTGGTAAGCCCAAAGGGCATCACCAAATACTCATAATGACCAGTAGGGGTGTTAAAAGCAGTCTTCCACTCATCTCCCTCCCTTATTCGAACTAAGTGATATGCATTTCTGAGATCAAGTTTAGTGAAGATTGTAGAACCCTGAATGGCTTCAAACGCAGTGTTCATGAGGGGAAGAGGATAACGGTTCTTTAATGTGATTTCATTGAGTCCTCTGTAATCAATACACGGCCTTAAGGACCCATCCTTCTTACCCACAAAAAAGAAGCCGGCACCTGCTGGAGAAGACGAAGGACGTATGATACCTGCCCTGAGCGAGTCATTGATATAATCCCTCATAGCTTGGTCCTCTGGTCCAGACAAAGAGTATAGACGACCCCTAGGGGGAAAAGTACCAGGAAGAAGGTCAATGGCACAGTCATAAGGTCTGTGAGGGGGAAGAGAGGTAGCACGATGTTTGTTGAACACCTCCTTGAGGTCGTGGTATTCGAGAGGTACCTTGGATAGGTCAGGGAAGGTTTCTTGGTTTGGGGTTGAGTCAGAAACATTAGCCCGTAATAGACAGGTGGAAAGGCATTCCGGAGACCAGCCTAGGACCTGCCCTTTAACCCAATCAATGTGTGGGTTATGCCTCTTTAACCATGAAGCCCCCAAAATAACTGGGATTTCAGGGGATCTGATTACTGAAAATGAAATAATTTCATGGTGATTGCCTGCAATGACCATCTTAACTGGAACAGTCTCATGGGTGATCTTATGAATAAGATGACCATCAATGGCTAAGACCTCCTGCTCTTTAACAGTCGGTTGAATCTGAATATTGTGTGCTTTAGCAAATTCTAAGTCCATAAATTCAGCATCAGCTCCTGAATCAACAAACACAGAGACTGTTCTTTCACTATTTTTATTTTTATTCAAGAGAGTGGCCTGTACTGACAACATGGAGGACTTGGTTCTCTGACTCAGTAGGAACCTCCTGCCTACTGAGCCTGGTCTTTTACTGGACATCGAGACAGCAAATGGCCCACTCCTCCACAATAGAAGCAAAGCCCATTTCTTTGTCTACGCTCCCTCTCTTGAGCAGATAACCGGGATCTTCCAATCTGCATGGGTTCTGTTACCTGGGATGAGACCACCTGAGGGGATGTTGATGCTGGTTGGGGACTGGGTCTAGACTCAGACACATTGTACAGAGGTCGGTTGGTGAAGTTCCTCTCTCGCCTCCGTTCTTGAATCCTCAAGTCAATCCTCGTGGCGAGAGATTCTAACTCCTCCAGGTCAGTGGGAGCATCTCGGGTGGAGAGTTCATCTTTGATCTCATCACTGAGCCCCTGGTGAAAAGCGTCGCAAAGAGCTTCATCATTCCATCTACAATCAGATGACAAGGTGTGAAAATCCACAATATACTCAGTCACCCTCCTTTTGCCCTGTTTCAACCTGAATATGCCCCTTGCTGCTTCTCTCTGGGGCAGGATGGGGTCAAACACCCTGATGAGCTCCTTGGCAAAGTTTCTGACGTTGTAGCAAATCGGGGAGTCTCGCTGCCACTCTGCTGTTCCCCATAATTTAGGCTTGCCAGAAAGTAGAGAGATAATATAGGCGACCTTGGCCCGATCAGTAGGGAAGGAGGAAGGCTGTAATTCAAAGTGAATCTCGCATTGGGTGATAAAGGGTCGACATTGGTTTGGCTCACCTTTAAACATCTCGGGAGGCGTTAAGCGTGGTTCATGATTTGGGGAGGCTTGGCAACGAGGTGAGACCTCCATGTGCTGGGAAGGAGGTGTGGACGTAGCTGCGGAGGGTTTAGTTAATATATTCATCATTTCCTGCATATTTGTTTCCAATCTATTTATTGCAGTTTCAACTCCTGAACGCCACTCCTGTGTGTGTGACGGGTCCATTGTGGCCAGATTGTGCTGTAATGATTCACAATGGGGACCCGGAAATTCAACCACAACACAGGAGTGAACGAAAAAAGTTTATTATCTGCCACTTGTCAGAAAAAGGGGAACGTCCGCTGAGACTCTGCAGGGAGAGAGAACAAGTTGGTGACTGGGATAAACTTGATGTTTAAAAGAACGTGAGGAGTTCAAATCACTAACCTGCAGAGTTTAATCACAGTTGGTGATGCAAAGGCTGCACTGACGTCAGAGGGAGGGGGGGTCGGAGGTGCAGCAGGGTCACGTGACACGTGAGCACGGCTCCTCTTCTGCTTGGTTCCAATAATTAACAACAGCTCCAAGAGTCCAGATCGTGGTCAAGATACAGGCGTGGGTCATACACAGAGAGGCAAAGAGGCAGTACTTATCCGTGGGGTTTCAGCGAGAGTCGGTGTCAGTAGGCAGAGCGAGAGTCGAGGTCCAGATATCCGATGGGCAGAAATAATCCGTTGAGGGCAAGGCAGAGGGGAGAATCCGTGAACATGAAGAGTGTCAAAACACAGGAAGGTCAGGAACAGAACGCTGGATTTCTTCAGGCGCAAGGCGATCAGACAATCTGGCAGGGAGGCAGAGTCTGGAGTGCGTTTAAAAAGAGCAGCAGACAGGTGCGCTGAATCACGCTGATGAGGAGAGGAGACAGGACAACCCCAAAAACACAGCATGACTTGACATGAACGTGAATCATGAACGTGAATCATGAACGTGAATCATTACACAGTGTGTAACTTTTATTACTTTGGTATTTTAGTATGTAGCTTTTTTATTTCCATTGCCTCCTTTTATTGCTGTTACTTTTATTCTATTTTCAATGATTTATTGTACCGTTTTTTTAAATATATATTCTGTCCTGTTAAGCACCTTGGTCAATGCAAGGCATTGTAGGAAGGTGCTAT
>JBBPBX010014744.1:26738-40140 GCA_038048925.1 Garcialebias charrua | reverse complement strand
CTACAGTTTCAGATAACAACTGAGTAACATGACTGTCTTTTTCAAACCAAACACACTAACACTTGCATACGACTCTTTCTCTTTCTTTTTGATCACCCTACACAAACTTCAATTAATTTCACATTTTTTTGTGTCTCTAAGAAAGTCCTGGGACATGTCATTGAGATTGATAACATTAACTGTAGGGTTTTCAGGTTTTTTTTTTCCACTAGGTTCCTGAGTTTCAGGGTGGTGTTGGTGAGCAGCTACAGCTGGAGGCCCTTTCCCCTGATTGGCTCCAGGAACACATAAGACTTCAGATGAGCTGGAGCATTGTCCTACTTACTGGTACATGTGCTCTTCTTGTGTTTTCAGAGACTTGCAGACCTGAGTCTGATCTTCCTGGATCACTTACCTGACAACCTAAGACCTTCTATGTTGTACTCACCTGTGGAGATCCTACCTCAGTTGCACATGTGCCATCCTACCACTTGCCTTCTTCTATATTGGATCTCCACTGACCCTGGTACCCGAACCTACTTGTTTGGAAACCCTCTGCCTCCTCCTCCTGCTGCAATGGATCAAACAGATCATAATGAACCAGGAAGCAACATAATATCTACAGCCAAAGATCTTGTCAAGGAACTAAACCATTTCCTCCATTCACAGGCTTCCTTGTTTGTGCTTGTAAATATATTTATTCCCTCACTGTAAATAAATCACTTTAATGATACTCAAGTTCATTTCTGTTGTTCTTTTAGTCCGTTCCCTCTGAGGTCCCGTTCTCGTGACATTAACCTTCTTGTCACAACCAAAACTGAGAGTTGAGTACCGGTAAATTTTTCACAAAACCAGTTTCTTAATGACTTTTTTTTAAATTATATTGATGAAAAATAAATCAAGGTTATTTCTACATTCAAATGTTTGGTAGGATGATTTGATAAGATGCATACTGACATATATGTATTTTGAAATTCCTAAGCAGAGGGTCGTAAGCAGTATGTGCAGGAAAGGGGGCTTTTAACAATCAATGATAAACACTTTGTGATTGCTATGTTAAACCAATACTGTACTCACAAACATTTACTTGGGCTTTAAATGCTAACAGTTGCAATTATACATCTGTATTGATAGTGGTTTGCAACAACAGCTGAAAACTATGGCATAAGGACAAAAAAGTGCTAAAAGCTCCATACTCAGCCACCTTCCTAAAGTGGTAAATACACTTCCCACATGATATATTGAATCATACAACAATGTGTTCCAGAGCCCAAGCTGTGCGCAAGTCCAACTATAAATAGTTGACACTGCACCACCTCACACACAAGCTCCGGCTCTGTTCCAAGTTCCTAGAACTAGTCTATGTTGCCAAGGATTGACATGGCCAGGGACCCCCCACCCACTGATGCTCTGCACCAAACCATGATAATAAAAGATTAGATGAACCTTCCCGCAGGTGATAGCTTCCTAACATTTCTTTAGGCTTGGCCCAGCCCCAGGAGCCAGTCTCTACCTTCAAGGTGATCAGGGTCAGGGTTTCTTTATTGTCATTCTCATCATATGTGGTACATGTGATGGAACAAAATTGTGTACACAGGGTCTCAGTTACATCCAACAAAAGTATAAATTGTAAAGGAAAACAGTAATAAGAGTCTGTGTGAGCAGATGCCTCTGTTGTGGATTTATCAAGAGTTTTGAATTGCTCTTTTTCTGACCCCACCTTCAAGGCCTGTTTGCCATGGGAGACTCTACCAGGGGCTAATGCCCAAGACAACATAGCCCTCAGGATTACAAGCATACTCAATCCCTTCCACCACATTAAGGTGGCAATTCTGAGGAGATTTGTCCTTTTAGCCTTTTAAAATATTGTGCATGTGCAATTCATACAGTATGATAAATCCATCCATCCATTATCTTTACCCGCTTCTTCCTTATCGATTTGTGTGGGGTCACTGGTTCCCATATCCAGCAATCACTGTGCGAGAGGTGGGGCACACCCTGGACAGGTTGCAAGTCCATTACAGGGCCTACGATAAACCAATTTAGGTTTTGTTTACTACTTTGCCCAAAGATGGCAGCGCATGCAAAGGCTGCGGCTTCCCTCTCTCCCAGCAACACGGTGCTTTCGTCTGTTTTGTCCTGCACGCCGCAATTTGCCGGCACGTCTTCGTCTTGTCTACGTGTTCAAGAACGCAAGTATAGCCGTGTGTTCCTGCTTGATGTCGGAAAAACCGCTCATCTGGAAATCAGCAGCGAACTCGAGGACCAGCTTCGTGCCTGCGGCCTGCTCTGGAAGCCAGCCCCGAGCCTCGCTTCATCGCGCCCGCAGTGGAAATGCCACAAGCGGCGTGACAGGAAACAGAAGCAGGGTAAACGCGGAGGTATCAGAGCTAGGCTAGCAGCTAGCCCACAGGCCGGCTATTCCATCCATGGTTTTGGCTAACGTGCGCTCCTTGGACAACAAATTGGATTATACAGTATACGCCTGCTACGAACGACACAAAAGACTGTGAGAGACTGCTGTGTGTTTGTATTCACGGAAACGTGGCTTAGCAACAACGTTCCGGAACCATGTTGTTCAGCTCGAGAGGCTAACATGCTACAGAGCGGACCGAACCCTCGAGGGAGGTAAGACACGCGGAGGGGGGCTCTGTGTTTACATCAACAACGCATGGTGTCGTGATGCTGCTGTGGTCTACAAACACTGCTCACCTTTAGTGGAGTTTATGACTATTAAATGCAGACCGTTCTATTTACCGAGGGAGTTTACAGCTGTTATGATTGTTGCTGTATATATCCCTCCAAGCTCCAACAGCAAAGTTAGAAGTGAGGCTCTGAATGAACTATATCTGCACATCAGTGAGCAACAAACAGCCCATCCTGATGCTTTTCTCATCACGGCTGGTGATTTCAACAAAGCAGATTTAAAGAGTGTATTTCCAAAAACATACAGAAACATAAACTTTGCAACAAGAGGAAACAACACACTGGACCAAGTTTACACCACCATGAAAAATGCCTACAGAGCCCTCCCCCTCCCCCACATTGGTGCTTCTGACCATATCTGTGTTATGCTAAAGCCAGCATACAGGCCGCTGGTGAAAGTCACAAAACCAGTCCGCAAGCAGATACGAGTGTGGCCAGAGGGGTCTTCAGAGGCACTCCAGGACTGTTTTGACACCACAGATTGGGGTATGTTCAAAGAAGCTGCTACCACAAACAACAACACATGTCTCCAGGAGTACTCAGACACTGTATGTTCATACATCACCAAGTGCATTGATGATGTAACCAACCTCAAAACCATCACTGTTCGGGCTAATCAGAAGCCATGGCTGACAGCTGAGGTTTACAGACTCCTGAAAGCCAGGAATGCTGCCTTCAAAGCGGGAGATCAGGTGGGCCTGAGGGCAGCCAGAAAGAACCTGGCTCGGGGCATCAGGAAGGCCAAGAAGCAGTAACATACGCAGATGATAGGAAAATACATTATTATTATTATTATTATTCCAGGAAAATAGCTCACCGTTTCAAGGACAGCAAGGATACACACAGTCTGTGGCAGGGAATACAGACCATCACAAACTACAAACCATCCCTCCAGACCTGTGACAGCTCAACCTCTACGCTGAATGAACTGAATGAGTTCTTTGCTCGGTTTGAGGCAAGTAACAGCACACCTGCACATAAACTCCCCCCCTCTCCTGATGGCCAGGTGCTGGCGCTGTCCTCAGACAGCGTAAGGCGATCATTCATCAAGATTAACGCCCGGAAGGCCTCTGGTCCTGACAACATACCTGGTCGTGTGCTGAAGGACTGTGCAAGGGAACTCGCAGCGGTCTTCACGGACATCTTCAACATCTCACTGAGCCAGGCCATCGTCCCCACCTGTTTCAAAGCCACCACCATCATCCCTGTCCCAAAGAAGGCAACGCCCGCATGCCTCAATGACTATCGCCCAGTAGCACTCACCCCCATCCTGATGAAGTGCTTTGAACGGCTAGTCATGAAAAGCATCACATCTGTCCTCCCTGCCTCCCTGGATCCCTTCCAATTTGCATACCGACCTAATCGCTCAACCGACGATGCCATCTCCTCTGCCCTCCACATAGCTCTCACACATCTGGACACGAAGGACTCTTATGTTAGAATGTTGTTCATCGACTTCAGCTCGGCATTCAACACCATCATCCCCCAACAGCTCATCCTTAAACTGGACAGTCTGGGGCTGAACACCTCAATGTGTAACTGGCTGCTAGACTTCCTGACCGGGAGACCACAGACAGTACGGGTCGGGAGTAACACATCTAGCACCATCACATTGAACACAGGGGCCCCACAAGGATGTGTGCTGAGCCCCCTTCTATTCACCCTGCTAACACACGACTGCACACCATCATACAGCTCCAACCACTTCATCAAGTTTGCGGACGACACAACAGTGGTAGGTCTCATCAGCAACAACGATGAGACGGACTACAGGAACGAGGTGAGCCGCCTGGCCTTGTGGTGCGGACACAACAATCTCACTCTCAACGTGGAGAAGACAAAGGAGATTGTTGTGGACTTCAGGAAGAGGGATGCCCAACATGCCCCTCTGACCATCAACAGCACCGCAGTGGAGAGAGTAGACAGCACCAAGTTCCTGGGAGTGCATGTCTCAAAGGACCTGTCCTGGAGCAGGAACACTGCATCACTGGCCAAGAAGGCTCACCAGCGTCTCTACTTTCTCCGCAAGCTGAAAAGGGCTGGAGCTTCAACCCCCATCATGTGCACCTTCTACAGAGGTGCCATAGAAAGTGTCCTGACCAGCTGCATCACTGTGTGGTTTGGTGCATGTACTGCATCCTGCCGCAAGAGCCTCCAGCGCATCGTGAGAGCAGCTGAGAAGATCGTCGGCACCTCCTTCCCCTCACTGCAGGACTTACACAGCAACCGCCTCACTCGGAAAGCCCTCTGCATGGCAGGTGATCCCACACACCCACTACACAGCTGCTTCAGACTGCTGCCATCAGGGAGGAGACTGAGAAGTCTCCAGGCTCGAACCAGCAGACTGAGAGACAGCTCTGTTCATCAGGCAGTCAGGATGCTAAACACTCTGCCTGCTCTGCCTCCCCTCCCATTTGAACTACCTTAACACAAAAACTTTCTCACACATTACCACACAACACAAAGATTTTAACACTGGACTCTGTGTCATCAAACGGGTTATTCACTAAACTCTCGGTCATGTGCTCATTCAGTTTGCACTACTTCTCATATTTGCACTAATGTTTGTATTACATCACTGCCTATAGTCATACTACTGTTTACATTCTCTGTTTACATACTACTGCTTACATTCAATGTTCACATTTATTAATACTGTTTACATTTATTACTACTGTTTACATTTACACTACTTTTATATCTACACCACTGCTGATACATATACAGTATTCTCTGACCAGCCTTATTTAAGGATGCCCAATGTGCCTTACTGCATATGCCACTTTTGCCTCTATACCAACATCAACTACTACCTCATACATATACTGTGTACATTAACTCATATGCTGCTTTGCCACTTTGCAAATGTCAATGCTAGAACCTTTAGTTTATTTTATAGTTATACTTTTTATACTTTTTTATACTAGTATGCAAAAACTCAGGACAGTATTATGTTCATTAAATGTTTAGTGTTTTAGTTTTAGTTTTAGTGTTGGTGTAAATTTTCATACTTTTATACCACTATGCAAAAACTCAGGACAGTGTTACACTTTTACTATTTTATGCTTATGTTTATTATATGTTTCAGTGTTTTAGTGTTTAAATGGTTACTGTTGCACCGAGGGACTGAGAGAAACGCAATTTCAATCCTGTGTATGTCCTGTACATATTGCAGTTCTGACAATAAAGTTGACTTTGACTTTACAGGATGTTTTACCATTAAAAACAAATAAATAAAAAAATCCATGAACTGATTATTACAGTATTTGGGCGGCATGGTGGTGCTGTTAGTAGTGTTCTGCCTCTCAGTGAGAAGGTCGCTGGAATGAATCCTGGCCAGGGAGCCATTCTGGGTGGAGTTTGCATGTTCTCTCTGTGCATGCGTGGGTTTTCTCCGGGTACTCCAGTTTCCCCCCACAGGCCAAAAACCTGCATGCTAGTCTGATTGTTCACTGTCCCTAGGTGTGAGTGAGAGAGTGAATGGTTGTTTGTCTCTTTTGGCTCTTTGCGTCCTTGTGATAGACTGGAGACCTGTCCAGGGTGTCCCCCAGCTCTCGCATAGTGATGGCTGGACATGGGCACCAGTTACCCCTGTGACCCAAAAAGGAAGAAGCGGGTAAAGCTAATGGATAGATGGATGATTCTTTTTCACCTATGATTTTCTGATGATGGAATAAAATGGTGTAAATGAAAAGAAACCTTTGACATTTGGAAAAAAAAGGGTTAAATTGTGTCATCTGGACCAGTTTCTTTAAGTGAGAAATGTTTTGTCCCCATAAAGAGGACTTCCTCAGTCTATGGCCTGCCAATCTGATTGGTCCCATAGGTAGCCTTCACTGCTGTGTTTCTGGTCCAGATGACACAATTTAACCTTTTTGTTGTTATATTGGATGATTGAGCTTACAACCTTTCTTTGACCTTTCAGTTTTGAACTTTCTTCCCACTTCTGTAGAGGCGGCAGAGCTTGTAATCTCTGCAATGTCATCTGCAGAAGTTCACTTTGTTTTTTTCTTTATCCTTTTCAACTCACCACACCACTTCTGAGAGGTGAGAGAGATTCCCAGCTAGTTTACCCACTTTCTGCTTCACTTCAACTCCCACCTCACCTGTGGTTTCTTCTGCCTACACAGTGGTGAGCAAGCCAGTACTCATGAGTCAGTTAGGTGTAATAGTACTGACACACTGTGGTTAGCTGATATTTACGAGGTCCTTGATGAGAATCCATAAGGAGACCCACACCATGTCTCACACAAACTCACAGACAGAATTAAATGCAGAATGTGTGTGTGTTCTGTCAAAGCAGAAGTGAAACTAATATTCTGATGTTGAATCAAATGTTATAATTTGTTAAAAGTTTACAGTAACACAAGAAACATGCATAACAATATTTAGATTCTGAGAAAGCAGACAGTTGATTCAATTTAATAAACTGAACACAGAGAGAAAAAATGTTTTGGATTAATTACTTGATGTTTGTTTTGTCAAAGTTCATGTCCAATAATCCAGGTAAAAAAAATCAAACAAAATTAAGTCATGTCCTCTGGATGGTTGTGTTGAAACGTTTTGTCCTTCATCCAAAGGACTTCATCAGTCCAAGGAGCCACATCAAACTCAGTCCCACAAGTGGCTAACTCACATACTGTGGTGGGCCAACCAGCTTTATGGTTTTCCAGGTCTCTCTTGTAAATGAGCCCTCGAGGCTCAATGGGATTAACCTGCCTAAATAAAGGTTGAATGAATGGTGATAAGATGGTTTCTAGAGTCTGTCCTCTCTCTGGTCAACTCCTCTGAGGCAGCCATGACCAAAGTGGTTCAAAACATCAAAGTTCATGGTCAATAATCCACGTTAAAAAAATCCTTAAGCTTGATACATTTTTTTTAGGTTACACTCAAAATGGTTCTGTAATTGCAATGCTTCATACATGTTTAAATCACATTATAACTTTAATTCCACCTAACTTTCTTTCTGTCTGTAGTTGATTAGAAAAAATAAAGAAAAAATAAAAATAAAAACCTTCCTATAACATTTAAGACTAATGTGCTCTGCAAACATTTGGGACGTTGTTAGGGTGGCTGTGGCTGAGTGGTTAGAGCAGTTGTCCTCCAATGCAAGAGTTGGGGTTCAATTCCACCAGCAGTCACATGCTGAAGTGTCCCTGGGCAAGACACTGAACCCCTCATTGCCTCCGATGTGTGTCCCATCAGTGTATGAATGTGATAAAGCACTGATTATTCTTTGTACAGGTTTAGTAAAGTGCTGTATGAATGGGTAAATGAGGGCACAGATTGTGGTGTAAAGAACTTTGAATGTCTTGATAAGATAGATAGGTGTCATCTAAGTACAGTACAGTCAATTTACCATTTGTTGCCATTCATGATCTTATATCCAAATTATGTTCAAGGATTCAGAGTCAGAGTCAGAGTCAGAGAGAATTTATTGTCATTTGCACCGCATGTAGTACATGTGTTGAAAACGAGATTATGTACACAGGGTCCCAGTTACATCCAACAACAAATGCAAGAGAAAAACAATAATAACATCTAGGATTAACTAAGAGAGACATCACATCAGCTAGTAATACACTAAGCCCTAATGTAGTAGAAAAACATCATTATAAACAGCAGCACGAACATGAGCAGATGGTCACAGATGAACGCAGCAACAAGAAACAGATCAGTATCAGTATGATGTGACATTTTGCAGTGTTTATTCTTATTATTTATTTATTCATGAGTCTGACAGCCTCAGGGTAGAAGCTGTTTCTCAGTCTAGTGGTTCTACATTTGATGCTCCTCAACCTCCGTCCCGAGGGGAGTGGTGCAAAGAGTGAGTGTGCTGGGTGAGTGAGGTCTTTCATGATGCAGGTGGCTCTTTTTCTGCATCTGGAGGTGTAAATGTCTGTGATGGTGGGGAGACTGACTCCCACAGACTTCTGTGCAGCCTTCACCACTCTCTGTAGAGCTTCAAGGCTCTTTATTTGTCATTCCCACCCATGTGGTACATGTGGTGGAATGAAGTTATGTACACAGGGTCTCACTTACATCCAACAATAAAATGTAAAAGAAAAACAGTAATAAGATCTAAGATATGACCTAAGAAAAACATAAACTAAATATACACTAAGCACTAGTAGCATAAAAACATTACGCCAAACAGCAGCACGGACATGAGTCTGTGTGAGCAGATGAGCACGCATGAACACATCAACATGAAACAGATCAGCAGCAACATTATGTAATTTTTTTCACAGTGATTATTCTAATTAGATATTCATGAGTCTAACAGCCTCAGTGTAGAAGCTGTTCCTCAGTCTAGTAGTTCTACACTTAATGCTCCTTAACCTCCTCCCTGAGGGGAGCAGGGCAAAAAGTGTGCATGCTGGGTGAGTGGGGTCCTTCATGATGCAGGTGACTCTTTTCCTGCATCTGGAGGTGTAAATGTCTGTGATGGTGGGGAGACTGACTCCAACATCTTCTGTGCAGCCTTCACCACTCTCTGCAGAGCTTTTCTTTCTGCAGCTGTGCAGCCTCCATGCCACACGTTGATGCTGGAGCACAGGATGCTCTCCACTGCACACCTGTAGAAGGAGGTGAGGACTGAGCTTCCCAGACTAGCTCGCCTCAGCCGCCTGAGGAAGTAGAGTTTCGATGAGCTTTCTTGATCAGGCTGGAAGTGTTAATGCCCCAGCTGAGGTTGTCATTCAGGAGTACACCCAAGTATTTGTATCTGGAGGCCACTTCCAAGGCAGAGCCTCGATTTTGGGGTCATCTGTGCCACAGCAATAAAGTCTGGGGTGTGAAGTTAGTCCAACATCTTGAAATGTGGCAATATTATGCTGTTTTATCAACTGTATTTAAAAAAGAAAAAAAAAAAGAAAAGAAAAAAAGAACTTTAGGTCATTTCCCCCCAGGAATATGGGGACTTTGAATGTTCCTGTGGTCCCATTCAGGTTCAGCTTCTAGGTTCTGGTTAGAAATCTAGATATGTAAAGTGTATGTAATTTATTTACAAGTGTCACTGTTGTTCTCCCTGTTATGGTTTGTAGGCATTGGATCCAACAACCAAGACAAACACACACACACACACACACACATCCAAAAAACAAAACTCAGAATAAATTTTTAAGTGTTTTAATATGATAAACAAAGAAGCTGTTGTGGTAGCAACTAAAATAGAAATAAATTAACAAAACTCAAGGAGGCATGGAGAAGAACTGGACATGGCATTGAGTACACACACAAATCCAGATTGGAGATGGATAAGAGCTGAAGGACTATATGGACTAGTGGCATAATTTTGAGTGACACACCTGGAATCATGACAACTGGAGAAACCTGAGATTGATCAGGAACTGAACAAGCAAAAATGACAGAGGAGAAAAGAACTGGTGACACAGGAACACTAGGAAAATACAGAAACACATAGAAAAACAACAAATAAAGAAAATCAATCTATAAACATTGAACACCAACATCTATCAGAAACAACCACACACAAAAAAATACACCTCTCAACTGAATTGCAATCTTCATTGCATATTGTGTGTTTGGTACCATTATTAGAATGGACAATTTAGCATTCCACATTGTGCTTTTAACATAAAATGCTGAAATTATCATAAAAGTCTGAGCTCCATGTACTGTAGTTGGCTGCAGAATGCCCTGGCAGAAAGTTACAGGAGAAAAATTTACATTGCACAGAACCCAGAGGTCAAGAAGAAAAGAAAGCCTGGATTCAGTCTAATCCTAGGCCTAAAGGAGCAGAACTAAACCCACTAGTAAAGAAGTCCACTTTCAGAGTCTTTGATCTAAATCAAAATTGTCTCATCGTTTAATGATTTTGAATGGGTGATTCATGCTTTTATTACCTTCCAACTGAATTGTTGTAACTCAATGTAAGCTGGTGTTAACTATGCCCGTCTCTCACGACTGCAGTTGCTGCAGCTTGTTTTTTTTTTATACAAACAAAAAGTGAGTGAATATATCTCCAGTGCTAGCTTCCCTTCATTGGCTCTCTGTTTTAGAATTGATTTAAAAGTTTAATTGATAACCTATAAATGTAAAATGTAAATGTATAAATGACCTATAAATGGCCTTCCCACCACCTCGGACCTCTACACTTCACAATGTAGGGGTAGGGCGCTCTGCATCATGAAGGACTCCACTCATCCTGCACACAGTCTGTTCCAGCCCCTCCCCTCGAGCAGGCAGCTGAGGAGCATTGAGAGCAAGACCACCAGGCTCAGAAACCGACTGGTGTCTGGTGGTCTTGACAACACCCACAATTTCTTCTTTTTCAAATGTGAAGCTACATAACTTCTGTTCACAAATATTATTTCATTTTCATGCGTCAAAGACAGAGCATGTCTGCACTATAAAATATAAATACAGTAATCTATTTGACTGAAGGTCACCATTTAATCATTAAAAAGTTAAATGTCGACTACTACCTGTAGTGTTACATTACCTTCATGTGCCCAACAGAACTCTTAGATCTAATTACCATACCATATAATTTTATTTATAGAGCACTTAAAAACAGCAACAAGGCCAACCAAAGTGCTGTACACACAAACAAACAACAGGCAACACATAGGCAACGTACAAAATGAAGTTAAAAAACAGAATACAGTATAGAATAAAATCGTCACAGATAATAAATATAATGACCAAACACAGATCATTTGGTGTTGAAAGCAACGGAAAAGTAGTGGGTCTTTAAATGGGGTTTGAAAACCGAGAGAGAGGGGGCCTGTCTGACGAGCAGAGGTAACTCATTCCAAAGTCTTGGGCCTGCTACAGAGAAGGCCATGTCACCTCTGCGTTTAAGATGAGTTCCTTGAACTGTGAGAAGTAACTGGTCTACTGACCTCAGAGAACGTGGTGGGACATACGGCTGTAGCAAATCAGAGAGATAGGCGGGGGCGAGACTGTTCAGCGATTTGTAGACATACAGGAGAATTTTGTACTGGATTGGAAGATGAACCGGTAGCCAGTGCAGGGAGGCCAAGACTGGTGTAATGTGCTCTCTTTTGCCTGTACTGGTTGAAAGTCAGGCTGCTGTGTTCTGGACCAGTTGTAATCGTGCAATGGTGGTCTGACTGATACCAAACAGGAGTGAATTGGAGTAATCAAGCCTAGATGTAATAAATGCATGAATTACCGTCTCCAGGTTATTTTTTGATAATATGGGCTTCAGCTTAGACAGAGGCCTAAGCTGGAAAAAACAGAATTTAACGATGTTTACATGACTAATGAGTTTCATGGAAGGATCCATTATCACTCCCAGATTTGTAACTTTTTATTTTTCGGACAGGGCTAGAGCAGAAAGGTCGATGCAGTGGTTTGTGATTGTGTCATTGGGAGGGAACAACATGGCTTCAGACTTCTTTTCATTGAAACTTAAGAAATTTAAAGCCATCCAGTCCCTGATGTCAGCCAGGCAGTCAAGCAGAGGTTGAATAGAGCCTGTACCATTGTGTCTTAGGGGGAAGTAAATTTGACAGTCATCGGCGTAGAAGTGAAAAGGTATGTTGTGTTTCCGGAAAATAGCACCAAGTGGCAGCAGGTATAAAGAGAATAGGAGAGGACCCAGGATGGACCCCTGCGGAACCCCCCATTTAAGTGCTGCCGCTGCAGAACTAAAATCTTTGATGGAAACACAAAAGGATCTGTCAGCGAGGTAGGATCTGAACCAATTGAGGGCTGACCCTGTGATGCCCACCCACTGCTCCAACCTAGCAATGAGGATCTCATGGTCGATTGTGTCAAAAGCAGATGTAAGGTCCAATAGGACAAGCAACACAGAATCACCAGTGTCTGTGGATAAGAAGATATCATTAAAAACCTTCAGTAGGGCAGTTTCAGTGAAGTGGAACGGTTTAAAGCCAGACTGGAATAACTCAAGGATAGTGTGATCCTCCAGGAAGCACTTCAACTGGGACTCAACTATTTTTTCCAGAAGTTTGGAAACAAATGGGAGTCTGGAGACAAGCCTGAAGTTGGATATGACTGAGGGGTCAAGGTTTGGGTTATTTTCCAGGAGAGGCTGAACAGCAGCATGTTACAATGTTTTTGGTACCACGCCAGTGGATAAACTGAGTCAGAGTCAGAGAGTCTTTATTGTCATTTGCACCGCATGTGGTACATGAGATGAAAACGAGATTATGTACACGAGGTCCCAGTTACATCCAACAACAATGAAAGAGAAAAACAGTAATAACATCTAGAACTAACTAAGAAAAACATCAACTAGTAATACACTAAGCCTAATATAGTGGGAATAAACAGCAGCACGAACATGAGTTTGTATGAGCAGATGGTCACAGATGAATACAGCAACAAGAAAACAGATCAGCATCAGCATGATGTGATATTTTGCAGTGTTTATTTTTATTTTATTTTTATTTATTCATGAGTCTAACAGCCTCAGGGTAGAAGCTGTTCCTCAGTCTAGTGGTTCTACATTTGATGCTCCTCAACCTCCGTCCTGAGGGGAGTGGGGCAAAGAGTGAGTGTGCTGGGTGAGTGAGGTCTTTCATGATGCAGGTGGCTCTTTTCCTGCATCTGGAGGTGTAAATGTCTGTGATGGTGGGGAGACTGACTCCAACAGACTTCTGTGCAGCCTTCACCACTCTCTGTAGAGCTTTCCTCTCTTCAACTGTGCAGCCTCCATGCCACACGTTGATGCTGGAGCACAGGATGCTCTCCACTGCAC
>JBBPBX010014744.1:6106-17612 GCA_038048925.1 Garcialebias charrua | reverse complement strand
CTGAAAATATAGTCTGATATTAAACCGGTCCATGGCGCAAAAAAGATTGGGAACCACTGTTCTAATGACAAAATAATATGCCTTAAGACTGGATTACAAGGAACCCAACTCAAGCCAGAGAAATGGGAAGTCACTATTTGGAAATGGGCATGGAGTTGGTTAAGGCCTGGACTACCAGACCCATCACCTCTGTTTGAAACCATCCTTAAAAGCAGAGTGTGCAGGCAGAAGACAAGTGTGGATGAAGAAGATGCCTGTCCAAGTACAGCTCAGGTGTGCACCTGAGATAAGCACAATGAAAAGGATTCATCTAAGAGACTTCGACTTGGACAGTTCTGATGACCAAACCCCACACTAAATGACCCAAGCAATGTGGCTCAAGATTAAAGGTAAATCGTCTTGTCTACATTCATTCAACCTTTATTTAGTCAAGTAAATCTTATTGAGCATCGAGGGCTCATTGACGAAAGCGACCTGCTACAAACTAAAGAATGACGAACAGCAATGTTACAATAGCGCTTTGAGATTTTCACTAATGAAAAGCGCGTTATAAATTGAATTCATTATTATTATTATTATTATTAATTGCATTAAGCAATAAACAAAAGAAAAAGAAAAATAGCAAAAACTAGCAAACACATTATAAGGTAGATGTACAAAATCAAAGACAGGAACATATCTGCATTGGCCCCTGCCAGGATTCCAACAGATTCTGAAAACCATCTAGACGGTCAGGGCCGAGAGCTTCAGATCTTTTTGTAGGATATTCCAGGAAGCAGGAGCAGAATAGGAGAAGGCCCTTTTTCTAAGTTCAGTCCTCACTGATGGAACACTGCAGGTGATCATGATCACAGACCCTGAAGTGAGGTCTTGTAGTGTTAAAAACTTAGCTATGCTGCTAATCACTTTGTACCTAGATGAAATCGATATGGAGAACATGACTGTGGTGGATGAATGACACTGTTGCAATGGAGAGGATGAAGATCAATACCCTGCTGAAATCAAGGAACCGGCATTGAGGCCACAGAGGGAAGTTGTGTTGTGCAAAGGTTTGCTTAGTTTTGAATTTTTGAACAACACCCCAGTGGCCAACTATAATGGCCGCTAGAAACCAGGCCAAGTACCAATTGCAATCATCATAGAGAGAAAGAGCAACTATTAATATAGGGTACCTCATGGTAAACTTAGGGTTCACTGCTAGTTGACTCTAGGAGCAGTGAAGTGAAATGGGCTGTGTCCTGCAGATAAAGGTTGTTAGTGTCTGGTCAAATCTTCCTCAAACCAGCCTAAGAAAGCCTAACCGTAGTATTGTTTGGGTAATACTCAGAAGTCTCAGGGGTCCAACTACTTGTACCCCATTTTTGATGGAAAGCTGGGGATGCTACAACCTGAGATGAAAACAATACACACACATGCGCGCGTGCGTGTGCACGCACACACACACACACACACACATATATACAGTATACATACTGTAAGATGTATGAGGGGGTGTAGATTTACTGAACCGTCCACTACACCAAATGTAAGAATTGGCAGGTGTTTACCTGTCAACCTTAGCATCAATTATATCACAAGTTCTCTCTTTTTAAGGAGTTTACACATACATTGTGTGGTCGGATGAGATGTAACAGGCATGAAACGTATATTTATGTTGGTTCAGCAGAACTGAACCATTTATTAACAGAATCATAAAATTACATCAAACATGTGTATAAGGATTGGTTCTGATCAGTTTCTTATAGACTAACTGTCGACAGATTCAATTTTGGAACAACAGACACAAGTAATGAGATGACATATTACTTTTATATCTGTAGGTACATATTTCTTAAAGTTCTGGCAAGAATAAGTAAGAGAAAGTTTAGGAGGAGTAAGACAGAGGAATAAAGGAAGTTAGAGTCAGGGTAGTTATCTTGAAATGAGTTAACCAGGAATGACACACTCTCCGGCCGATCTCAGCTACACGTCGGTACACGTGGCAAAGCATCTGATGACTTTGTTACCTCGTGAAGACGGTCAGTCCCCCTTGGTCCAGTTGGTCAGTCCGTTTACCGTTTTCAACGTCTCCAGACATCTGCTTCAACTAGGACTGCAGTAACGGCACTTCCTGGTTTGATTTTTCAGAATAAAACTTTCCTTGGGAGTACCCTGATGCATGCTCAATAATCCAGGTAGAAAATTCTAAAAAAGCTAAGTCTGGTCCTCTGTACAATCAATAATAATAATAATAATAATAATAATAATTGTAGAAACATTTCGTCTTTCGTCCAAAAGACTTCCTCTGTCTGAGATGCTGTATTCAGCTCAGTCTTATAAATAGCACCCTCTCACAGTGGATCAACCAGTTTGCTGATGACAGCCGAAACCAGTTGCTCACATGGTCAAAGAGGACCATCAGCCTAACGATGGATCGTTAACACTCTGATGGTTGTTTGCTATTCACAGAG
Organism: Garcialebias charrua; assembly: GCA_038048925.1. NCBI lineage: Eukaryota > Metazoa > Chordata > Actinopteri > Cyprinodontiformes > Rivulidae > Garcialebias > Garcialebias charrua. The sequence goes on along the minus strand of JBBPBX010014744.1, from coordinate 15,162 downwards.
GGCTGAGTGATACTAGCAATAACAGCATTGTAAGAGAGGGACAGTTGAACCCAGAGGCCTCCACCTCTGTTTAATGATGGACTTTTTTTTCTCACAAAGATGGCCTCCTTTACTCCTCTCTCAAACCATCGTTCCTCTCTATCAAGGATGTGAACATCTTCATCCCTGAAAGAGTGACCTCTGGCCTGGATATGAGTGTAGACCACAGAGTCCTGGCCTAATGATGTTGATCTTCTGTGCTGGGCCATCCTTTTGGCCAGTGGCTGTTTAGTTTCCCCGATATAAGACCAGAGGTGGGTAGGAACGAGTTACATTTACTCCGTTACATTTACTTAAATAGCTTTTTGAGAAAATTGTACTTGTGAGAGTAGTTTAAATGTGAAAGACTTATACTTTTACTTGAGTAAATTTTAGAGGAGAAAACCACAACTTTTACTCAGTTACTATGGGCTTTCTGCCGATCGCTACAGTTACTTTTGTTTCAAGTATGTAAAAACATTTGCAACAAAATTTTTGCGTAACTTATTGTCACCTGACATGTAACCAATCAAGTGAAGCCAACCAGTCACGTGACCACAACAAACTCTCCGCGCGGGCCATGTTGAGTGACGTCGGAGATTCTGGTAAACAGTTAGTGCTGTTTATAGGATGTCAAAATGTAAGAAAATGAGTTCCAACATTTACTGGTAGAAACAAAGTTTTGCAGAAAGTCAAGTTTATTATTATTTAGCAGAATTATTTGGGCTACAGTTGCCTTTGTGTTTTTTTTTTTATTTACAACAATGTAAAAGATAAGTGGTTTATTTCTAAATCCTTTTGGCTGGTATTGCCTTTGTGTTTTTATTTATAACAATGTATGTTCAGTCTCATTAAAAGTTATGTTTCCTTGTAAATCCATTTGCATGTTATAATTTAATGACACAAGATGTTACTCCGTAGTTACTCACTACTTGAGTAGGTTATAATCAAAGTACTTTATTACTTTTACTCAAGTAAATTTTGGATGCCTACTCACTACTTTTACTTGAGTAATATTTGGTTCAAGTAACAATACTTTTACTTGAGTAAAAATTTTGAATACTCTACCCACCTCTGTACAAGACTGAGCACAGCCCTCCTGACACTGAACAGCATACACAATATTACTCTGTTTGTGCCTGACGTCAAATTTACACTACATGCGTTCCGGCTCCGCCCCGCTCCGGTCCGACATCCGTAGCAAATACGCACCCATTATAATCAATGACAGAATTTACATTGGCTCCGCACTACGGCGGCGAGGTGCGCCGTCAAAATTAGAAATATTTCTATTTCTGCCGGACGCCGGAGCTGTGCCGGAGTCAACCTTTGAAGATTACGTCGCACCAACAGGAAAAGGAACGAGCACAACTTCCGTATTTACAAAATAAAATCACCACGGGCGGACTTAATCCTAGCTCTATACGGATTTATTTGTACAAAAATGCTGTCAAACTATCATTTATGACTACGCCTACAAACGCAATACAAGAAATAAATAAATAAAAAAGTATTTTATTCTGAAATGTAATACATCACTTCCTGTTGCTCAAACCATGTCCTGTCGCTCATTTACGAGAGAAGATCAAGGCAGCAGTCTCTACTGTTGTTCTCCTTCTTCCACCGAATGAATTGTTTTGTTCTGACTTACTTATTTATCACTTGATTTATCGCGCGATCTCGCAATTCCCGCGCATGCGTCTCGGAGCGGCGCATCCAGGCGGACCTGAGCTGAGCGGAGGAAGTGTAAACTGGACTTTGAGATGCTCAGCTGCGACCTGCGGACCGGAGCGGGGCGGAGCCGGAACGTATGTAGTGTAAATTTGGCGTAACTGGGCTTTCCTGAAAGCAGAGAAGAAACCCAAACAGGACTCCAGCCAGCCAACAGGTGAAAAGAAGGAATCCAGACCCAGACCAATGTTCCGTATTCCGTATGTTGCGGGAGTTTCAGAGAAATTGAGATGTTTATTTTCTAAACACAATGTCCCAGTGGCTTTTAAACCCCAAAATACATTACGGCAAAGATTGGTTCATCCTAAAGATCCAGTCCTCCGAGACTGTACGTAAATGTTAGTCGGTGGTCCGTCAATAATTTACAAGGGTTAAAGACTTCCGGCGGGGGCCTGATTTTGACCTAACGGTCCACCTCAACTTAACTTTGATTGTTAGACAGCAATTACATCCAATCACATTGAAGCTCACGTTGTTTTGACCAATTACTAACAGGAAGGCGGGTCTTAGGAAAACAAGCACATGTGTATGCGGCTTCAGTCAAAACAATGCGGAGTTCGTCACACCGGGACAAAAGATAGTTTTAGAAACAAGTTGCGCTCTGCCTCCTCCGTAACAGGAGGTGATTTCTTCTACTCAAAGTGTCCGGCGCCTCCTCTGACTGACGATGTGGCCTCCCTTTCGAGCGAATCGTGGGTCAAATGAGCAACCGGAAAAAGAGAGACAGCGGGCAGCTAGCGGGGAGTCCGTTCATGTGTGTATGCGTGTTCTTTTTGAGGCGTGAGCTGCAGCCTCAGTGATAGCAGCTCTTCCCTGTTCTAAATAAAACTCAGTTTGGCTGGACTCCGTCTGCAACGAATCAATGTTCAGGTAGGTACGTGGGTCAAATGATTTCAGCAACTAATTTAAATTAGTGTCAAAACTACACACACACACACACACACACACACATTGCTGAACACACAAACAATGTCCCCCTCCTTTCTTAATGTGGAGATTTTAAACAAAAACCCTACGAGCATTAAAATAAAAATCATTTAAATGAGATATATTTATTTGAGGCTGACAGTTAAATTAAGAAGGTTAATTTTCCCTCTGAGGAACATGAATAAATAAAGTCTGTGTGTTGGTTCTGGGAGATGACTCCAGCTCTTACTGAGAAAGTTATTTAGAATGCTGGGAGTTCTAAAACCAGCTCTGTGGAACTTCCTTTTAGATTGTGATATTCAGTATTCTAAATTTATTGCAGATGAATTAACTGAACTGTGTCTGTTCATAGTGGCGTTGAGTCTTTTTGATTTTTTTTGTTGCAGGGCAGTTTTTTGGGGCACATATGTTACATTAAGTTCAGATACATTTAAACCTCATGTAAGTCATTGTTACTTGAAGCTGAATTGTTTAAAAACAGTTGTTTGCACTTTTCAGAGAGCATTTTTAATAAACATTGGCAGAATGTTACAATTTTATTTTATCAACAACACAAAAAAGTTTCAGGCAGGCTCAGGATTTTTTTTCACTTTAAGCCCTGAATTTAGAATGCACAATATTTCTGCCCATAATTATATTCTGTGTCTGAAAGTAAGCTGTTTGGTCACGCCCACTGCTACCGACTGCGCTGATGCGCCGCACGTTCACCTTTGACTTCATTTCAAACTGGACCATGGCAGATGTTTTATTTTTATTTTAAAGACTAAAACTAGACAAAATTTTTAAGTTTTTGTCGACTAAAGCTGGACTAAAACCATTAAATATAGAAATAACTAATACTGACTAAAACTAAGAAGTATTTTTTGTCTAAAAGACTAAGACTAAAAACTAAAATCAAAATGGCCGTCAAAAACTGAAAGTTATGCACCAATACTCATGTTCCCTGAAGGAAGGGAACGAGGTGCAACACTATTGCTATGGGAATTGCGCCCCCGCGCGATTACCTGAAGGAATACATTCATACCTTTACGGCAGTGGGCGTCAGCGTCACCTCAGAGGCCCCGACAATCCAAACGGTCTCCAAGTGCACTTCACCGAGCTTCGGCATTGAAAAGGGCCAACTGTGTTGCACCTCATTCCCTTCCTTCAGGGAAGATGAGTTATAGTGCATAACTTTCATTTCCCTTTATCAGTCAGGTAACTCGGTGTAACACTATTGCTATGGGAACGTAATTCATTCACGTCCTTGAAATGCTCAGTAAAATGCATGCTTGTGAGAACTTCAGCCTTTATACATTAGGCATCTCTCGGCTGCTCTCTACTGTGTGTTAGAGAGGACAGCCTGAGTGATGTCACATGCAGTAACGTTCAAACTGTAATGTTTTGCAAACGTGTTTGTTGAACTCCTGTTTGCAACTGCACAGATGTCTGCAACTTGTACGCCCTTGAACAGTGACCACGAGGCGGCCAAGACTCGAGTGGAGTGGGCATGTACCCCAGAGGGCACCTGTTGACCTTTGCTACTGTACGCCCTTTTAATGGCCTCAGTCATCTCAGTCAGTGAGAGGCGCTGCTTTGACATGGTCCTGCCAACAGCCGGGTTAGCAAAACATACAAACAGCTGGTTTGTTTTCCTCCAATCAGATGTTCTTACGATGTAAGCACTTCAAGCCCTAACAGGGCAGAGTGCGCTCAGCATCCTCCATTCCTCAGTGATGATGGGAGCAGGAGGAAATGAAGAGAGTTCAAAGTCCAGACTTCTGGGATTCAAAGTTAGAACCTTTGGGACATATGCAGGGTTATGACGTAGGGTGACCTTTGACCCGTCAGCGGCAAACTTTGTACACATTGGATGCACCGACAAAGCGTGGAGGTCACCTACACGTTTAGCTAAGCAAAGAGCCAGGAGTAAAGCAGTTTTATAAGATAGCAAATCTATCTTAATGCCACTTGGAGGTACAAATAGGGGCTCACAAAGAGCATTCAGGACTAATTGGAGGTCACAGTCAGGGTTAAAAGTCTTGCTGGGGGGTCTTTTCCTCAACACGCCCTTCATGAACCGTATCATGAGAGGGTGTGCACCAGGTGTCTTTCCCCCCCAGCCTTCGTGGTATGCCGAGATGGCTGACAAAAACACCTTGATTGTGGAAAATGAGCGGCCTTTTTCCAGTAGGTCCAACAGAAAGGTAAGAAGTTGGACCAGGTCACAGGAATAAGGGACAATATTCCTCTCCGTGCACCAAGCTTCAAAAACAGACAATTTGCGAGTGTAGAGAGTCTGTGTTGACATTGCTCTCGCTCCCTGGATCGTGTTTACCACGTTGCTAGGGAGGCTTGAGGCCATCAGTTTGTTCCTTTCAGCGACCAAGCTAAGATTTGCCGCAGTCCTGGACGTAGGTGGAGAGGCTGCTCGTGTGGTTGAGTCAGTAGGCCCCTGAAGGGGAGCAGCTGTCAGTGTATCAGCATTGAGCACACCTCCGAGGGCCATGGGCCCCGTAGCCATCTGGGGGCCAACAATATTAGGGAGGGGTCCCTCCTACCTGTGTGCTCCCATATCACCCGAACTGGGGGTGCGGGGAGAGAGGTGCAACACAGCGCCCCTGCTGGCCAGCCGTGGACCAGAGCGTCTGCTTTGTTTAGTAAGAGGCACGGGACGTAGAGCGTGCAGGTTTTGTATGCCGGATTCCAGGCCGCACCGTGGCTGGATCTGGTTCACAAATCTCCGGTTCCGCCACTGCTCTGGAGCTGGCTTTGATTCCAAGGAGCTGTATTAGGCACGCTTCCCCTAAGGACGTGCCTTGACCAAAGTGGCGGTGACCAGTACGCCCAGAAATACGGTAATCTGTGGTGTAATCAGAGTGTTTCTCTGCAGTTTTATGATGGAACTGAAAACCTCCCGATGAGGGGTCGTTACTTAAAGGTGCAACTGGGTTGATGCGCTGAGCTTGGACATATATTTCAGGCCCACTGATCGTGTGCGGCCTGTTGGCTTTACAGGTTGGAAAGCCTGTCCCAGTTTGAACACCTAGAGCTGTAAAATTCTTATTTTTCTGCTCAGCACCTACAGACCGGGACCGATTCACAAGGTCCAGACTGTCTTGGACACGAGGAAAAATTATTCGGGTCGGCCAGGGTGCATTGTATGTGTTGTGACAACATTTATTTACAATGTCTGCAGCATTACTGTCGTCTTCCCTTTCAGCATGTGTACACGTCCCGGGCTTGCAGGCGGCGACCGCACCCCCGTGGACCGGTGCGGTCATCCACTGAAATGCAGTTGGGGGCCATGACAGTCCGTCGTTGTGGCCACCGTGTTCAGCCGACATGCCCTCCGGGCATGCGGACTTGTTGTGAGTTTGTGAGGGTTTGTGTATTCTCGGCCCATCGAGCTCCTACGGCGCGAGGGGATAAGTGTGTGACTTCCCCCGTCCGGCCTTGTGTGAGCCGGTCTGCCTGCCTGCACATGCCATGAGGTCTGTCTGCTGCAGACAGTCCCGGGGCACCCTGCTGGGGTTCATTGTTCTGACCTGGCACCCCGTGCACTGCGAGGGAGGGGGGGGGTGGCAACCCTCTCCCTTCATAGCGATTGTTTTCAAAAGGGTGCTATGTTGTTGTTCATTATATATATATTTTTTGTCAAGAACCAGGGCAAAACTGTTCTTTGGTACTTTTATTTTGTGTTTTTTGCAACAACATTTTGTCTTTATTTCACACACAGCAAAACATTCATGTTTTGTACATACATTAATGTCACCAGCTTTTTGTAGTCTTTTACAAATAAAGTCTGGGCAGATAAAGTTAGGCTCCTGTACCCCTTAGGTGGACGAACCAGCAAAACTGTGAAGAGGGCCTGCTTCGTCAGGCTCGCCTCTGTCTCCCATCATGGTTCGTCGAGGAAGTCCTCGGCAGGACCGCTCGGCGGGGAACAAATCTGTTCCTGCTCCAGGTCTGACCGGCCTGAGGTGGACCTGCTGGGGGTCTCTGTCGGTGTTCCCAGTCGTAAGCTGGCCTCTTCTGCGGGAGATGACGTGTGGCTGAGCGGTGTCGAGGTTGCATGGGTCTGCTCCCGCTTGTCTCCCTGGGGGGGGGGTAAAAGCTTTCCTTGGCATGCCCTCACGGAGGGCTTCAGCCTGTTTGCGCCTCTGTTCCAGCCTGGTCTGGATCCAGTCCAGAGCTCTCCCGAAGAGTCCCGTCGGCTCGATCGAGTGGTGCAAAAAGGGGAACCGCTGACCTTCTGGAAGGTCCATCAGGGTCATCCACAGATGACGCTGGGCGATGACCACTTCAGCCATACATCTCCCCTGTGCAATGGCTGCCGTCCCCATCATGTGGAGCACAAAGTCAGTGGCCCTGCGAGCTTCCTCCAGCACCTCAGTCGCAGCCTGCTTGTCTGTTGTCACCTGGAGCTCCTGCAGCTTCTCTGCCAGGTACGCTTGCATCATGGCGAAGGTGTTCATTGCACGTGCTGCGAGGCCCTGAGCTCTGTAACACTTCTCGAGCTGTGAAGCTGAAGCTCGACAGGCTTTGCTAGGCAAAGTTGGTTTTGTTCCAGAAAATCTGGGGGTCAGGTGAGATGCCAGCATGTCCTCCATCTGTGGCACGTTGGCCATTCCTGCTGCTTCCATTCCATCCATGTCGAGGAACTGGGAGAGCGGAAGCAGCATGGGAGCCCTGGATTCAGCCCAGGTGCGAGTAAGCTCCATGAGGAAATCCGGGAAGATGGGCATCCTATGCCTCGTTGTCGACTGCTGCTTGGCATAAAAATAATTCCCTGCAAACCTCGTGACCTGTTGACGAGGTGGAGGTTCCGGCCACGGGATCTGTAGCGTGTCTGCTGCTTTGCGGCACAAGTCGAACAGTGCAGGGATCGAAGTGTCTGTCTCCGGCAGCACTAGCGCCGGGTTCTGTGAGAGGTCCTCTTCCTCTCCTTTGTACTCGTTGTCAGCTTCATCACCAGAAATTTCACCTGAGGCTGTCAGTGAGATCTCACCCACGTTCATCATGCCTCGAGTGTCAAATTCGGCTGTCTAGTCCCCAACGGGAGCCACCATGTCCGGGCTGTCCCCCCATTCGACCCGTCCACTGTCTTCCAGATCCATGCTCTCGAGCTCCGGCGTGGGAGTGAGAGCTTCTGTGAGGTCCGGGTCTGTTGGCGCCGCAGCTGCGCCCATGGCTTTGGCCACGATGTCTACGCGGTGTCTCCTCACCGCCTCCAGCATCTGGCTGCAGTGTGGACAGGAGTCGGGGGCGTCCAACGCCATTTTTGCATGCAGCATCCCCAGGCAGACAGGACAGGCCTCGTGGGTGTCTGTCGCCGAAAGGGAATATCCGTAGCCGCTGGGACAGGCGCGCAAGATGGGACTTGCCGTCCTGCTAACCTTTTTTGTAAATCTTGGATTCCGCTTTCCCTTCTCGAGAGCCATGGCCAAGGAGAAACAAGCAAGTTGTCTTAAAATCCTTGTCCAAGATGTCTCCTCCATTGCGTCGCTTTCGCTGGCTAGCCTGCTACTCTTTACTGAGAGGTCAGTAAAGGTCATCACTGGACAGTTCAAAAACCTTAATTTGACCCTGGGTAGGTCCACTACAGCAGGGTAGCGATATGACGCAGTTAGCACCATCGAGTGAAGCATCTGCGGAGAGAAAAGAGAAGAAAACTTCGAGGTTAAGGAAAAATGTGCTAGACTAGCTTTCGCCAGCCCAGCGATACGCAGGAAATTTCTCTGTACGCTCAGCGTAGGGAGCGAGCTCACCTCTAACGAGCGATGTGTCTACAGAGAAGACCCACGAAGTTCAGGTTTAAGCGAGGTGAAGGGCAAAAAGAGACAATTTGGATGGGCACTCGTGTCTTAGATACGCAGAGGGCGGGGCCTCTGAGGTGACGCTGATGCCCACTGCCGTAAAGGCGTGAATGTATTCCTTCAGGTAATCGCATGGGGGCACAATTCCCATAGCAATAGTGTTGCACAGAGTGACCTGACTGATAAAGGGAACAACACTGATTCAGAGGATTTTCAGCTTGAATTAAACAGTTTGAATTATACAGAGTCTTTGACTATCAAACATTGAATTCAATAATGCTCACTTAACACTAGGTTATTCATTAACACAAATTAAAAGACGTTTCTTATTGATTTAAATTTGTGTCTTGATTCAAATTAATGTAATTTAATAAAATGGTGTTAATGTCTGTTTTACAGAGTGGATCAGTAAAAAGTGTTTCAGAGATGAAGGTTGTATCACTACAATACTGTATACATATATATCATGTCTACACAAATGTAAGAGGCGCGTACACAGCGAAGCCACGCCCACCGCTCGGGGCTTCTGATCATTTATCCCTCCTCATGGTCCCAGCACAACTCCTTCCACTAAGACGCTGT
>JBBPBX010014743.1:29989-50451 GCA_038048925.1 Garcialebias charrua | reverse complement strand
AGTACACAGATATAAAACGAAGGCTAACACGAGACCAGTCCGCCTCTGACACGAATAAAAAATCGAATCTCATCTCAAATGATTCATCCAGGACATAGTTAAGTACATTGGAGTGTTATAATTACTCTGTAAGCAGAAATAAATATACACCGAGTGGTTTCGAAGCTATTTATAACAAATACAGAAGCTAACACTAGAAGCTAAATGCTACAAAAAGATAGTTTTTTTATTTTTTTTATCTCAAACATCTAATAAATAAATAAATAAAAACAACAGCTCAGTGTTTCAAAGCCTGCCGTTTCTCCGTCTGCACTGATACTTTAGGGGTTTTAGCCACAAGTTGTTCCGAAATTCAAATTTGTTTTTGTTCTTCAGGAAACAAACAGGAACTCCAACCACTGCACGGTAGCTCAGTGGTCAACTCTGTTCACAGCAAGAAAGTGAAGAGTTCAAGCCCCGAGTTGGACCTGTGGTCTTTCTGTGTGGAGATTATATGTTCTCCCAGTGAGTTTCCTCCTACAGATCAGAATCTGCATGATCCGGCTGCTTTCAGGTCCAGGAGGACCAGAACCAGAGGTCTGTGACCTCAGTGGGTTGGCACGGCTAAAGTATTGTTTAGTTTGTCTCCAAGAGAAACTGTCCTGCAGATTTGTGTCTCCAAGCTGTCCCTGAGTGAGACACTGATCTGTGGCTGCTGGAGACTTAACCCAGACTGTGGACCACATGGAACCCCTCTCCGACCCGTTTAGGTTTTTAGACGCGGACCTTTGGGGCTGCAGCCTCAGCTGTGTTCTGTCACAGCTGAGCTCCTGCAGGAGTCAGAACGCACATCTGGAATGACCGGCTCGTCGCTTGAAGTTTGAACTCGTTCAAAAAGATTTTGCAGCAGATTTTCTCTGAGCCTGTCTGGATTTAGATTGAGTCTCAAGACATTAAAGGCGGGGTGACATCATGTTTGAACTTTTCATAAAATGGCTCAACATATGTATCTTTTATCATTCAACCATGTTCGTTTTTGCAAACAAAAAGATAAATTAATGAAAATTCCTTTCAAACTGAGATTAAAATTAAAAACCGCGTTTCTCTCTGAAAAATCCAACTACACACGAATGCAACATTTCTGACGTAGAGAGCAGGACTGTGTCTGCGTCTGCCATTAACGCATATTCATTCTCATCCAGATCGCCTTTTAATTTTGTATAACTTGAAAAATGCGGGTTATGTTGCATTTGGGTGTTCTAATATCATCAGTGAACAAGTGAGCCTTTTCACTTTCCCAAAAGATGTAAGACCTTCGTCAAAAATGGAATAAATAAAGCTGCTCCCCTCGGACTGAGCTCCCTGTTTCCTGAACAGGTAAGAGTCAAATACATACGGTGCAGACCTAAATTAGAACCTGCTGTTTCTGCTCATCTAACTTCCTGCTTCCAAAACTAAAGACAAATAGCTCAAATCTTAACTTAGATTGATAAATTTGTTGTTTTATTTCTTTTTCGCCATGAATATTTATATGGGGCGTTCTAAAGACTTCTCCTCGCAACGTCACATATGTTGCATTCGTGTGTAGTCGAATTTTTCAGATAGAAACGCGTTTTTTTATTTTAATCTCACTTTGAAAGGAATTTTCTTTAATTTATCATTTTGTTTGCAAAAACAAACATAGTTGAATGATAAAAGACATTTATGTTGAGCCATTTTATGAAAAGTTCAAACATGATGTCACCCCATCTTTAAAGGTATTGTGACATGATGCTAAAACATAGACATCTTTAGAAAGAGGAGCTACTCAGCTTTGATTTTTTGTACACAGATGCTTTGAATAATTAATATATAAAAGTATTTTTTAATAAATGTAACTCTGCAGTGTGTCACAGTTTTCGAGTGGAGAAAGGAGGGGTCAAACGCCGACGTATTTTTATGACGCAATGTAAAGAACGCACATTGTAAATAACAATGGCAGAGAATATAGAAACCGAGGAATTAAGCAATTGAAGTGAAGATTTGAGCGATTTGTCTTCAGTTTGGGAAGCCGAAGTTAGTTCGAGTGATGAACAAGAAACAGCTGGTTCTAATGTAGGTCTGCAGCCGTATTTATTAGAGACTTACCGTTCAGGGAGCGAGGGAGACTCCGAGATTTCAGAGGAGGTAGGTTCCGAGGGTGAAAGGAATGGAACCCGATCTTAGTCAAAACAGCTTCATTTCGTCTGGGCGGCTCCATCCATCCATCCATCCATCCATCCATCGCGACCAGAGCTGCTAGCTCTCCAGCATCGCTCCCCCTGCACCAGCTGAGTGAAGCGACTGAACTTCATGTGCCTACGTCACAGGACGTCGCATGCGGAAGTACCCAGATTTCCCGTGACGAAAAACGGCGCCAAGTTTAAAATCACTTTTGAAACAAATTTTCATAGATTTATCATTTTGCTCGTAAAAACAAACATAGTTGAATGATACAACATATATATGTTGTGCCACTTTATGCATAGTTCCAACATCATGTCACAATACCTTTAAGAACCCCCTGAAAGGTGTGGAGACATTTTAAAGACTCCTCATGAACGCCGTCCACAGACGAGTCTCCCAGAGAGACACTGGCTTCACGTGTCTCTGAGGACCTCACCTGGACCCTGCAAAGACCTCCAGATTCTCGCTGTTTATACAGACGGTCCAAACCACCCGAGGACCCTGCAGAACCGACAGCTGCCCCTCGGCTCACCGTCCAGTGTTTTCATGTAGATCTTCGTTGGAAAACTAATAAAATTTATGCCCAAATATGATTTACCTCGTGCTGAGAAGACGTTCCCTCCTGGCTGTTTTCATTATCATCAGCAGTTTCCTGTCAGAACAACAAGAAACAGGATTAGGATTAAAGCTCCAGTCTGTAAGTTTTCTAAAAATATATTTTTAACATATTTCTTCACTCTGTCACTATCTCCTGACAGACTGATGTTACAGTAATCTTTGAAAAAACTATAGTCCCTTGTTCTCCAGGTGTTACTAAAAGCATTTCTAAAACCCACAGTGACCCACCGTTAACCAGCCAATAAAAACAGAGCTTCTCACTTCTCACGCTCCTAACCCACGCCCCCGCCTGTCCCAGCCCAGCGCACGTTCTCGTTCAAAGGATTGCAAAGCGATGCAAAACTGTTTTGTATGTGACACAAATGTATTAAATTCCCCTTCTTCATCCCTGATCTGGACTTTTCTTTTGTTTTTTTGCCAAAAGTCAAGTGATCGCTTCCTCCTCCGCTGACTCCATGACTGAAACGATGAGGAAATGAATGAATTTGTCACGAGCGAATTAAACTCGGGTTCAACGTGGCTGCGCGAGGCTCTGCAGATTTCCTGGTGTTCTGGACCAGCGCTCCATGTTTTTATTTTATTTTTTAGAACGTTTTATTAACATATAAACACAGAATATCGCAGCGGCTGCGACAGGACATGCAGTGGAGGCGGAGCTAAGGAGGCTGAGCTGAATTTCAGCGAGAGCAAGGGGGAGCAGAGCCATATATGGCTCTGAGGGGGAGGGACCAGAATGCTTTCCCTGTTGAAAATTTTTCTAAGTGCTGCGTTCTACAGAAACTTACAGACTGCAGCTTTAAATCAACGTCACTCATTAAATTTTTACACGTCTTTCATTTTAATCTCATATTTGAACATATTTTATACTTTTGTTTGCATATTATTTTATTTCTTAACACAAGACAGCTGAGTGCAACGCTTTCTGCGATGTCCCACCTGTCCCTGCTGCCAGGTGTAGAAGTCCAGCACCGTGCTGTGAAGCTGAGAGACCAGGTCTTTCTGGATCAGATTAATGGACGAGTCAGACCCCAGACGTTGACAGACAGCGGATGTCTTCATCTTTATGTAGAGGTTGTTGATGTTGGACATTTCCTGCAGGAGGACAAACTTTCAAAACTCAAACTCTGAAGAGTCACAGTCCAGCGGCGAGGCGATGCTCACCTCCAGCAGCTCGGCGTTGATCAGTTCCTGCGGACGAGACGTTTGCTCCACAAAGGACTCGCACACCTCCGGCCTGTTCTCAGTCCGCATCCTATTGTAGAAAAGCTGCACGGAGAGGAGGAGAGAAGACAAAATGCAGGTTTTAGAGCTTCTTCTCAACATTTGATGCCATCTGAGATCAGTCCAGGTTATAAAACCTTCAAAATGAAACCCGAGGTTTGACGCTTGAAGCTCACCAGAACCGGCATCGCCGTGAAGTGGAACGCTTTGCACGACATCAGCTGTCGAAGGACATAGACGACGTCCAGGTGCTGAGCGTACACTGCGTCCTTCTCAAACTTCATCACCTCCTCCCAGTCCTTCAGGGCCAGACGGATCTGCAGACAGAGACAGGAAGGACTTGGACCAGCGTGACAGACAGACCCGCCAATCATAGAGTCCACAGAGAGCTGCGGTTCTGACCTGCTCACGGGGACAGGCCGTCTGACTGTGATACAAACTGTACAGCAGGTAAAGTCCTCCGACGCGGATCTGAAAGCTGTACGGAGGCAGGAAGTAGCAGTAAGCTTCATCCAGGACCAGACGACTGAACAACCGCCTCTTGTGGTTTCTGGTGCCCCTGAGTCATGATAAACAAACAACACAACCCTAAACACTTTACTGAACACAGAACTCTTTATTCCTTATTATTTTATTCAAGGCGTACAATTTTACTTTATATTTTTCGTACAGAATTTCACACATTCACAGTTTAAAAGTTGTAAGTGTGTAGTTTTCTGGTCAAACCTGGACCAAATAAAAGTTAAATCTTGATCAAGATTATTGTTGAATTTCAAATTTTCTTTTTGCGCGTTTTATCGTAATTGCTTTTCTAACTTGTGTTTGTGGAATAATTTGGAAAACGGTGTAAAAAAAGTAAAGTCTATTTATATATTTAAAAAAATGATTAAGACTAAATTGTTGAAAAGATATATATAAATTTTAGTTAATATGAAATGTCCTAGAAATGGAAACGTGTGATGAGTTATTTATTTTGTTATATTATTTAAAGATGATAATTGTTTTGAATTGATTATTTGAACTAATTATTATTTTTTTAAAGGGGCAGATAAGATTTTTTTTCTTCTGCTACCTTTCATTTAATTTTTTTTTTCCTTTCTTGTTTCTCTTTCTTGTGAATTGTAATTTCTCTTTCTTGTTTTAAATCTGAAATGAATGAATAAATAAAATAATTTCTATAAATCACATATTTATTTGTAAATTTACCAGAATATCTGGGCGAACTTCATCTCCCTCCAGATGTTGACGAACACCTCGAACCGAACCGACTGTGTTGCCTGGAAGCGGCCCAGCAGCTCCTCGCAGTCTGATTTGACATCATTCTGGCAGAAAATTATCTCAGATCTGCTGGATGTCATGACTCAAACACAAAAACAAACAAAAACTACCTGAATCCACTAAAAAAAATGAGTCTACGGAGCATTTTTTATCAAAACGGAACTGGACGTAAACACTGGCGAAGACTTATTGCGTCATCAGCAGCCGACGGCAATGATGCCTTCACGATCCTCTGAAATAAAAGAACTAACAGTGAACAAGAAACCATACAAGCTTCTACCAGCTTGCTGATGATACGAAACTTTTTAAATAACAAGTAAAAAGAATTTGTAAAATACTGCATAAACGTAAATATAATTTATCAGTGTTTTTTTGTTTAAACGTTTATTAATTCCATTTCAATAAAAAACAAAAAAAACAAATACAAAGTCAAAGTCAACTTTATTGTCAGATCTGCAATATGTACTGTACAGGACATACACAGGACCGAAATTGCGTTTCTCTCAGTCCCTCGGTGCAACAGTAAACATCTAAACATTGAAACACTGAAACATATAATAATAGACATAAGCATAAAATAGTAAAACTAACACTGTCCTGAGTTTTTTGCATAGTGGTATAAGAGTATGAAAATTTACACCAACTCTAAAACTAAAACATTAAACATTTAATGAACATAATACTGTCCTGAGTTTTTGCATACTAGTATAAAAAAAAAGAGTATAAAAAGTATAACTAAAATAAACTAAAGGTTTCTAGCATTGACATTTGCAAAGTACAATTTCACAATTTCAGAACAAATACAATACAATTTCAGAAGCTAAGAAATAAAATACCTATAAAATACCTATAAAACGAAAGGCAGCAGAAGAAGAATGAAATCTTATCATTTCTGCCCCTTCTTAGCAAAATCAATTCAAACAATCAATTCGAGCAATAATCATAAATAATACAACGAAAATCATATAAATTGTCACAATTATTCATTATAGTTCAATAAATATTAACTATATCTTATCAACAAAATATTCTTGATATTTTTCTTAAATATAAATAATGATTTCTCTTTTTTAATATCATTATCCAAAATATTCCATAAACCTATTCCCTGCATTGAAGTAGACCTACCCTTTAAGCTTGTTCTATACTTCGGTTTTACAAAAATATCCATTCCTTTAAATTATAACAACTGTTCCTTTTTATAAAATACGCTTGTATGTTTGGTGGTAGTATATGATTCTGAGCCTTGTACATAAGTAATAGAATATTGTAGTCCACCAAATCATAAAACTTAAGTAATTTCAGTTGATAAAACAAAATCAATCAATCAATCAATCAATCAAACTTTATTTCAGACACAAAAAAGGTCCATAAAAATACATAAAAAATCCATAAAAAAATTTAAAATAAAGAAATAAAAGACAGATAATTCACTGAGTCACAAATAAATGATGGCGCCAATGATTCCACAATCTTGAACAAAATCTCACTGCACTAAAAGCAGGATTTACTAGATTTGCAATTATATTATTGCATGACACAGCCAATCTCTACACATGCATTTATACATAAGATTCCTGAGCACAGCAGCACATGTGGGAACAGCATTATGTACAA
Organism: Garcialebias charrua; assembly: GCA_038048925.1. Taxonomy (NCBI): domain Eukaryota; kingdom Metazoa; phylum Chordata; class Actinopteri; order Cyprinodontiformes; family Rivulidae; genus Garcialebias; species Garcialebias charrua. Next base: position 43,533 of record JBBPBX010014743.1, on the reverse strand, counting down.
ACATATGGCTAGCAGGCACTTTGAGGAGCAGCCTCATGCCATCATTATATGCCACATAAAGTTTATGCAGGCTACTTTTTTTGTATCTTCGCCACAGATGGGCAGTGTATAGCGAGGTACAAAAAGCCTTAAAAAGAGCTATTTTCACAGAGGATGAACACATACCAAACTTTCTGATCAGAGTATTAGCTTGTGCATATATCATACGATACTGCCTACAGATGTCACGATCATCAGAGAGGTCATCAGATATGCAATGTCCCAAATATTTGATTTCACTGCATATATTGAGGACAGCACCAGATAGAGAGAAGTCAGGGGTTATCAGATGTTTATCTGCCCTACTTCTAGCAATCATAACTTTGCTTTTCTTAGCGTTATACTTGATGTCAAAGTCATAACCATATTGGGAACAGATCCTTAGTAATTGTTGAAAGCCAGCACTATAAGGGCACAAGACTACCAAATCATCTGCATACATTAAGTGATTAATTATGCGATCACCAACTATACAGCCTGTTTTACAACAATTCAAGCGCTTTGATAGTTCATCCATGTAGATGTTAAAAAGGTAAGGGGACAGTATACTTCCCTGCCTTACTCCGTTACCAACATTAAATGAATCAGACATTGTGTTACCCCATTTGACATACATTGATTGATGACCATACCAGTAGACAAGAATTCTGATCAGATATTTGGGTACACCTCTGCGTTCTAATTTGTAAAATAGTTTTTCATGAATACTTGAAGGATGACAGTAATGCCTTCTTGAGATAAGCTCTTTTTTGTAAAATAAAAATAGAATTGGTTACAGTTTTACAAGCTGTGCCCCAAACACCAACACAGTAAATTAAATGTGGCACAATAATTGTATCAGTATTTCAGTATAATCATGAGTATTTTTGCGAGCACTCGCTGCGGCTTCTCTCTCTCCCGAGAACACGGTGTTTTTGTCTTTGTCCTGCATGCCGCAATGTGCCGTCACGTCTCCGTCATGTCTACGTGTGTTCAAGAACGCAAGTACAGCCGTGAGTGCTTGATTGATGTTGGAAAAACCGCTCATTTGGGACACTTTTACTATTTTATGCTATGTTTAATAAATGTTTTAGTGTTTAGTGTTTAGATGGTTACTGTTGCACCGAGGGACTGAGAGAAACGCAATTTCAATCCTGTGTATGTCCTGTACATATTGCAGTTCTGACAATAAAGTTGACTTTGACTTTTGACTTTATAAGTTAAGAATGATCCTTTTATGTTACTGTATACTTCATTAAATTGAATTAAATCTACTTTAAACGCAATGATAAATTAACTCCTGGTGAAAAAAAACACATTTAAAAACTAGATAGTGATTAAAACAGTCTTCTTAGTAAGATCTAAACTGTTACCTTTTAAAAACATTTTGTTTGTCAGGGAAAGGTTTAGTCATTCTGAGTTGTGTTTTTAACATTTTTGGACAAGTTTCTTGTTTTTTAAAGTGCCTTAAGATGACTTGCTGTGAAGTGATGCTATGTAAACAAACTACAGGTAATTTAAATTACATCCACTATCTTGCCCGTTTCTTCCTGTTTGGGTTGCAGGGGTCACTGGTGCCCGTTTCCAGCTATCACTGTGCAAGCAGGGGGACACACCCTGGACAGGTTGCAAGTCCATCACAGGAACACATAGAGATAAACGAGACAAACAACCATTCAAATTATATAAAGTTATTATTATTTTAACCTCGGGGCTCAGTTGGTAGAGTTGTTGCCCCTCAGCGAAAAGGTTGCCAGTTCAAATCCCGGCCTGGGACCATTCTGGGTGGAGTTTGCATGTTCTCTCCATGCATCTGTGGGCTTTCTCAGGGTACTTTGTTTATTCCTACCACAGACCAAAAACATGCATGTTAGGCTGATTGGTAACGCTAAATTGTCCCTAAGTGACAGAGAGAGAGTGAACGGTTGTTTGTCTCGATTGTGGCCCTGTGATGGACTGGAGACTTGTCCAGGGTGTCCCCTGCTTCTCGCATGGCTGGACATGGACACCAGTGACCCCCGTGACCCAAAAATGGAAGAAGCGGGTAAAAGATAATGGATGAATGGTACAGTAGTTTGAGGTTTCTTTTCGTTAACTATAAATGTATAAATATATATATACAGGAAATGTTTGTTTGAATTGTTTATTAGATAAATAAGGAGCCGATTTAATAAGATTTTTTCTTCATCTGCTACCTTTCATTTTAAAGGTGCATAAATAAAGGTGTATAAATAAAGGGTAAATAAATAAATAAAGGTGTATAAATAAAGGGTAAATAAAATAAATAAAGGTGTATAAATAAAGGGTAAATAAAATAAATAAAGGTGTATAAATAAAGGGTAAATAAAATAAATAAAGGTGTATAAATAAAGGGTAAATAAAATAAATAAAGGTGTATAAATAAAGGGTAAATAAAATAAATAAAGGTAAAAACAATATTGTGTCAGTATTTTTGTTGATTTAAAAAAAGCATTCGATACTATTGATCACACCATTCTCCTTGAAAAACTGAACAAATATGGTATTAGAGGACCAGCATTACAGTGGGTATCTAGCTATTTGAAAGATAGGAAACAATTTGTACAAATAAATGATGTAAGATCTGACCTCTGTAATATCACATGTGGAGTTCCCCAGGGCTCTGTGCTTGGACCAAAGCTATTTATTTTATATGTGAATGACTTGGTAAATGTGTCAGGACTCCTTAAATGTATACTTTTTGCTGATGATACCACATTTTTCTGTTTAGGTGAAGATATAGAACAAATGTTGGAATTGATAAAGACAGAATTTACCAAAATACAAACTTGGTTTAAAATCAATAAATTATCATTAAATCTAGAAAAAACTAATTACATGATATTCAGTAATAAAAAGAAAACTGTTGACGTTCCACTCAAAATTGAGGGTGTTGAGATTTGTAGAGTGAGTGAGGTGAAGTTTTTGGGTGTTATTATTGATGACAAACTGACATGGAAACAACACATAAATTCTGTAAGAATAAAAATAGCTAAATCGATTGCAGTACTATACAAGGTCAGAGACCTATTGAATGATAAAGCTCTGTATTTGTTGTATAACACAATCATTGTTCCACACTTAATCTATTGTATTGATGTTTGGGGGAAAGCGTGTAAAACAATCACAAAGCCTATTTTTGTATTACAGAAAAGAGCTGTAAGAATTATCACTAGAAAACATTACTGTCATCCATCCAGTACATTATTTTATCAACTGAAATTATTGAAATTCCATGATTTGGTTGATTATAATATTTTATCAATTATGTATAGGGCTCAAAATAACGATTTACCTTTAAATATCCAAATGAATTTTGTTAAAAGACAAAGTTGTTATAATCTTAAGGGGACAGAGATGTTTGTAAAACCACAATTCAGAACTAGCTTGAAGGGACGTTCTACCTCAATCCAGGGAATTAGATTATGGAATGGCTTGGAGATCCATCCATCCATCCATCCATTTTCTTCCGCTTATCCGGGGTCGGGTCGCGGGGGTAGCAGCCTAAGTAGGGAGGCCCAGACTTCCCTCTCCCCAGCCACTTGGAGCAGCTCCTCTGGGGGAATCCCAAGGCGTTCCCAGGCCAGCCGAGAAACATAGTCCCTCCAGCGTATCCTGGGTCTTCCTCTGGGTCTCCTCCCGGTGGGACATGCCCGGAACACCTCACCAGGGAGGCGTCCAGGAGGCATCCTAACCAGATGCCCGAGCCACCTCAACTGGCTCCTCTCGATGTGGAGAAGCAGCGGCTCTACTCCGAGTCCCTCCCGGATGACTGAGCTTCTCACCCTATCTCTAAGGGAGAGTCCAGCCACCCTGCGGAGAAAACTCATTTCAGCCGCTTGTATCCGAGATCTTGTTCTTTCGGTCATAACCCAAAGCTCATGACCATAGATGAGGGTGGGAACGTAGATCGATCGGTAAATTGAGAGCTTTGCCTTTTGACTCAGCTCTCTCTTCACCACGACAGACCGGTACAGCGCCCGCTTCACTGCGGACGCTGCACCTATCCGCCTATCGATCTCACGCTCCAGTTTTCCCTCATTCGTGAACAAGATCCCGAGATACTTAAACTCCTCCACTTGGGGCAGGACCTCCTCCCCGACCCGGAGAGGGCATGCTACCCTTTTCCGGCTCAAGACCATGGCCTCGGATTTGGAGGAACTGATCCTCATCCCGGCCGCATCGCATTCAGCTGCAAACCGCTCCAGTGAAAGCTGTAGATCACGAGCTGATGAAGCCAATAGGACCACATCATCTGCAAAAAACAGAGAAGCGATTCTAAGGCCACCAAAACGGATCCTCTCAACACCTTGGCTGCGCCTAGAAATTCTGTCCATAAAAGTTATAAACAGAATCGGTGACAAAGGGCAACCTTGGCGGAGTCCAACTCTCACCGGAAACGAGCCTGACTTACTGCCGGCAATGCGGACCAAGCTCTGACACCGGTCGTACAGGGACCTAACAGCCCATATCAATGGGCCTGGTACCCCATACTCCCGGAGTACCCGCCACAGAACCCCCCGAGGGACGCGGTCGAATGCCTTTTCCAAGTCTACAAAGCACATGTAAACTGGTTGGGCAAACTCCCACGCACCCTCCAGGACCCTGTTGAGGGTGTAGAGCTGGTCTAGTGTTCCACGACCAGGACGAAAACCACACTGCTCCTCCTGAATCCGAGGTTCGACTATCCGACGGACCCTCCTCTCCAGAACCCCTGAATAGACCTTACCAGGGAGGCTTAAGAGTGTGATCCCTCTATAGTTGGAACACACCCTACGGTCCCCCTTTTTGAATAGGGGAACCACCACCCCAGTCTGCCAATCCAAGGGAACTGCCCCCGATGTCCACGCGATATTGCAGAGTCGCGTAAGCCAACACAACCCCACAACATCCAGAGCCCTAAGGAACTCAGGACGAATCTCATCCACCCCCAGGAGCCTTGCCACCGCGGAGAATGTAGTTAAAAATGCCAAGTCACTGTTTACATTTAAGAAAATGATCAAAAGGAATTTGTTGAAAAAATATATATGAATTAGCATAATGTGTATTGTATCAATTATTAGTTATGTATTAGTATTAGAAAATTAGAAAGAGTTAGTCATTTTGTATTAGAAAATTAGAAAGAGTTAGTCATTTTGTACTGCTGGTGAAAGATTATTATTGTTTAATCTGATTGTTTGAAAAAAGGGGCAGATATAATAAGATTTATTCTTCTTTCTGCTACCTTTCATTTTTTTACATTGTGTACGTATCATTAATGGGATTGTCTTGTATTGTATTTCTTTTGTAAAAAAAAATGAACAAATTTAATAAACATAAACATAAATAAAGTGTAAATAAAATAAATAAAGGTGTATAAATAAAGGGTAAATAAAATAAAAACAAAATGTAAAACCTCGGAGTGTCTTTAAACGCAGCACCAGGATGTACGTCCATTACGTAAGTTACGTCTTTGCGGAAGTAAACAATCCTCGGCTGACGTGGAGCAGAATCGTCTGAGCTGCTAAATCGTTGTTTTCTTGTTTTAGCGACTGTTTAGGTCGCTCGTCGGGGGTTTGAGAGGTTCTGTGGACTCTGCTGGTTCCGTTTGGATTAAAGTCAGAGGGTAAAGCAGCATGGCTTCAGCGGAGGAGGAGGCCAGCAGGCCGTTCGCCGGATTCTCGGACGTGTCCATCCCCGAGGACATCCCGGTGGAAGGGGACATCTCCGTCCCCGTCACGCCTTCCAGCAGAGACGACGAGATGTCCACGCTGGACGAGCCGGTGAAGGAGACCGTCCTGCGGGACCTGCGGGCCGTGGGCAAGAAGTTCGTCCACGTGCTGTACCCGAAGAGGAGCTCGGTCCTGCTGCGGGACTGGGACCTGTGGGGCCCGCTGCTGCTGTGCGTCACCCTGGCTCTGCTGCTGCAGGGCGGCGCGGCGGACAGCAACGAGCAGGGAGGCCCGCAGTTCGCCGAGGTGCAGCTTTCTTTTTCTTTGTTTACTTCATCATTGACGGGGCAGGAGAGTGGAACCAGGGTTGCCAGATCTCCAGACCGAAACAAGCGGTCAGCTCCTTGAAAACAAGCACAAACAAGCGACTCGCACTTTCAAAAAATCCCAACTGGCAACCCATCCCATTGTGTAAAAAAAGGCAGTTTTTAAACAGTATATATATTATAGTATATGTCGAAGTTGTTGTTTTGTTTGTGACAGAATGACAGTTGGTTGCGATCCAGTCTTGAAAAGCACGCTCTTTCTCCCAATCTTTATTATATTTTTTTCTCCATATTTACCCCACTTAGAACCCATCAAACACTTTGTTTCTTCAGCTAAACTTTGTCTTGGCTAGACAAAGAATAAAGAACAGAGACAAAGAATAAAGAACAATGTTGCATTCGCGTGTAGTCGGATGTCCCGTGAAGAAACACGGTTTTTAATTTTAAACTCACTTTGAAAGTAATTTTCATTAATTTATCATTTTGTTTGCTAAAAACGAACATAGTTGAATGTGGAGCCAAGATGGTGTAGTGGCAGGGCTTCCGGCTTGGGACCCGAAGGATGCGGGTTCGCGCCCCGGCCACTACACACCTTGGGGTGTCTATGAGTGCACACCTAATTCTCCAGCTCCCCGGGCGCTTTCTATGGCTGCTCACTGCACCACTTGGTGGTGGTTGGGTTAAATGCAGAGACAAATTTCATCTGTCTATGGGAAACATACACAGATGACAGAAAAAGGACATTATTATTATTATTATTATTGAATGATACAAGATATATATGTTGTGTCACTATATGCAAAGTTCAAAAATGATGTCACAATACCTTTAAAATAACTTCAGGAGTACTGTACATTTTACATGTAACATATTATACAGATAAGCAGCACATTAGCATGAAACACCACATATGACACACCTCACTACTCGCGTTACAACAAGCCCAAATAAGCGACGCAACGCCCACGGCAAGCCCAGAAACCCGCCACAAGCGGCTCACCGAATTTATAAGCGACTCCAGGAAAAAGCAAGCCCAATGCCGCTTGAAATAAGCGGACTTGGCAACTATGAGTGGAACGGGTACAGGGGGTGGGGGATTATATCTAATACAGGTAGTCCTCGACTTACGACGTAGATCCGTTCCTACGCTGCGGCGTAAACCGATTTTCGATGTAAGTCGGAATATACGTATATACTGCACCATATACATGTACAGTACTGTATTACCAAGCACTTAGCCTATCCTAACACAGTACCCTACATAATTATTAAAAAACACATATGTTTGGGAGCCATAATGAAGGGGAAAAAAGAGTTAATGGCCTACCAGGATGCTGTTGACGCCGTTCTCCTCGGTCCATCCGCTGTACCTGTATTCCGTTTTCCGTTTACGACGTAAAACCGCGTTCACAGTACAGTACAGTATTCCTCCGCCGCTGCACCGCATACAGTACAATATTTTCCGCCACCTTACCGCAATCAGTACAATATTTTCTGCCACCGCACCGCAATCGGTACAATATTTTCCGCCACCGCACCGCGTACAGTACAATATTTTCTGCCACCGCACCACGTAAAGTACAATATTTCCTGCCGCTGCTTTACGTTTATGACGTAAAACCGGTCCATCTGCCGTATTCCGCATTCCGTTTACGACGTAAAACCACGTTCACAGTACAGTTTTGTTTGTTTTTTGAATGTCCAGAGGACCAGACTTAGCTTTTACAGTGCAGTATTCCTCCGCCGTTACGTTTACGACATAAAGCCGGAAACTGCGTAACTCGGCTTTTCAAAATATATATATTTTTTAATGGGAGATGCGTCGTAACCATGAAACGTCGTAACTCGAGACCGTCGTAACCCCAGGACTATCTGTATTTAGTATTTAGACATGGGACGCTGTGTCTACCAAGAGACGGACGTCATCAAGGAAAACACAATAATCGAACATTTTACAGAGAAACACAAACAGGTTGTGGTTAGAAGAGTAAAAAAATACCAAACAGTCAAGTCAATTTGGCTACCGTACTTCTAGCTTTTAGCTAGGGGCACACCGATTGCAGTTTTCTGGCCGATCACTGATTTCTAAAAAGTCTGACCTGCCGATTCTGATTTTGGCCGATACCGGTTTTGTTTAGCGGCACTATCCAGTGTTATAAGATCACAATGCACCTTAATTTTCAAATATTATTTTATTGAAAAACATACCCTTAAACAATATCCTAGAAACAATACAAACTTGTTTTAACTGGACGTGAGGTAGTGCTCTGAAATATAAATGAAGTTCAGACAGTTGTTAAAACAAAACAAAAATCTGTGAAATCGGTTTCTCATGCAGGTATCGGACAATTTTTGATTCCCCAAAATTAAGAAAATCAGGGCCGATAAATCGGCCGGACGATTTATCGATGCACCCTACCTTTAGCTATAGTGTTTTGCTAAAACTGCAGCTATATTGGTGTTTTTTAAATTTGATTCAATTCAAAAATACTTTATTAATCCCAAAGAGAAATAAAATGTTGTAACTCATTCTCCTGGTTTCTTTAGAGTTGTTATAGATGCTGATGGCTACGGGCAGGAAGGATCTCTTGTAGGGGTGCAAGTCTCTCAGTGTCTGGAGAATCGATTAGATTCCGATTTTTGGTGTCACGATTCGATTCAAAATGGATTTTTTGATTCAGAAACGATTTTTGATTCAGAAATGATTTTTCAAATAAAATGGTCATAAATTTAGTTTCAGTTTTGTAACTGACAAGCTGAAAAGAATAAACAACAATGTAAACAAATGGAACATTTATTTAAAACAATAATTTTAAACTGAGAATACTAAACAACAATGTAAACAAATAGAACATTTATTTAAAACAATAATTTTGGGTTCTGTACTGTATCCAATTTTTTGCATCATTTGATATTTATACCAAAAATAGGAACAAATTATACAGGCTTTGGGTTGTGACCGAAAGAACGAGATCTCGGATACAAGCGGCTGAAATGAGTTTTCTCCGCAGGGTGGCTGGACTCTCCCTTAGAGATAGGGTGAGAAGCTCAGTCATCCGGGAGGGACTCGGAGTAGAGCCGCTGCTTCTCCACATCGAGAGGAGCCAGTTGAGGTGGCTCGGGCATCTGGTTAGGATGCCTCCTGGACGCCTCCCTGGTGAGGTGTTCCGGGCATGTCCCACCGGGAGGAGACCCAGAGGAAGACCCAGGACACGCTGGAGGGACTATGTTTCTCGGCTGGCCTGGGAACGCCTTGGGATTCCCCCAGAGGAGCTGCTCCAAGTGGCTGGGGAGAGGGAAGTCTGGGCCTCCCTACTTAGGCTGCTACCCCCGCGACCCGACCCCGGATAAGCGGACGAAAATGGATGGATGGATATACAGGAATGCATTAAATTCTGTAACTTAAATTACCAGTACTGTATTAGGTTAGCTTAGTTGCCTGGACTACTCTAAAACAATAAAAGAAAAAGAAAAATCTAGGAACAAATAATTCATCCATCCATCATCTTTACCCACTTCTTCCTTTAAGAGTCACGGGGGTCACTGATGTCCATGTCCAGCCATCACTGTGTGAGAGGCGGGGGACACCTGTCCAAAAGTAAACAGACTTCAGCCTACCATAGTGCATTAACCTTTAACTCAAAATAAAATACAGACTTCAGTTTTTTAACATACTGTATTGATTCATATTTAGTAAAAAAAATAAAAAAAATAATCGATTTTGGGGCTTTTAGAATTGATTCTGAATCGCCAGGACTCAGAATCTAGATTCTTTAAAAAAATCAATTTTTTTTCCCCTGCACCCCTAATCTCTTGTAGCGAGCAGTGTGTGCCGGCTGCACGTGCCAGGGATGATTCTGGTCTTCTTGTTGTCACGAGCCGTGCTAACAGTTCACTATCTGGACTCCTTTGTTTTTGCCACTCCTCTTTAAATCTCTTATCTGCTTGTATGGTCAGAAAGCCTGGCAGAAAAACGCTGGAGTCGGGGGATCTGAACCTGCAGCCATGTTTTAGTGAAACACTTCATACATTTCCTGATACTCTGGCTGGGTCCCTGTTGGGGCTTGGAGTTCATCCAACTTGTTTTCCAGCTGTGGTTGAGGTATTATTTGAGATGTTACTCAGCTGCTCCCACTAAAAATAAGCACCTTGTTGTTATGGTCACGCATCATAAATGTCCAAAAGTAAAAAATCCTTCCAGCTGCACAGCATCCGACACCAGAGGGAATCGTCATCCAATAAAGTGATTTGCATTAAAAAGAGGAATACAGAGCGACTCCACCTTGACCAGCACAATCCTGGAACACGAAAACAGTGTTTAAAAAAAGCTACTGTTTTAATGTCAGTTACTGAAAGTTGGCCTTCCGATAAATAGAACTTCAAAGACCTCAGCTAATACACCAGCGAGTGTTTTAGCTGATAAAGTAGCTGAAGTTTCCTGTTCTGAGACCGCCATGCAGGAGGTAAATTCAGCTCTCGCGCTCTTCAGACTAAGGATTATTTCGAGAACAAATCTTTTGCACAAACGTGTTGAAAGTCGAAGCATCGGGGCCGCGAGCCGCTCCTCACGCCGGCAAACCGGATCCCCGCGGTTCTGTTGGGCTCAACGGGAGACGGTTTAACACGTTTTTGTCAGGAGCCGTTTTGTGTCTTGGGCATTTCTCGTGTTGAAGTTTTCTGACGTCTGCCTCGTTTGGTCGCAGGTCTTCGTCGTGGTGTGGTTCGGCTCCATCGTCATCACGCTGAACTCCAAGCTGCTGGGCGGGACGCTGTCCTTCTTCCAGAGCCTGTGCGTGTTGGGGTACTGCATCATGCCTCTGACCGTGGCCATGGCCGTGTGCCGGGTCGTCCTCCTCACCGCCTCGGGGACGGTGGGCTTCATCGTGCGGCTGCTGGTGGTGACGGCGTCTTTCGGCTGGTCCACCTTTGCGTCCACGGCGTTCCTCGCCGACAGCCAGCCGGCCAAACGCAAGGCTCTGGTGGTGTACCCCGTGTTTCTCTTCTACTTCGTGATCGGGTGGATGATCCTGACGTTCTCCCCGTGACGGAACGGAGGAACCGGACGGGTGGAGGGAAGGAACTCAAAACGGAGACCAGAACCTGCCTTTTGGATTAACATGGCCGACTGCTGAGCTGCTGGAGAAGAACTCCAACTCACGCTTGATTCCAGAACTTTTTCTGGTTCTGGATGAGACTGCAGCAGCTGATGGATGGGATTCTGGTGTCTGCTGGTTCTGTTCTGACCGTGTGAACAGAACCTCTGAATACAGTCTGGGCTGCCGTGCGTTTCCTTTCTGTGATTTAAAAATCTATCAAACGTTTTCAGAACACTTTTAGTTTGTAAATCTCTGGACTTTAACTCTGATTGTAAAATCTGAATATTTGTTTTTCTTTCAACTCTTAAGACATTTTTGTTGTTTTCATGACACTAAAGACAGCTGAGATGATTCCGCTCACAAAGTTCTGTTATTAAAATTAATTAAATGTGAAATCCTCAAAGAGTTTCAGTTCTTCTCAACACAAACGGGTTTAGTCTCGAATGGGAAAGACCAGGGGTGTCAAACATCCGGCCCGCTGTCCGGATCCGGCCCGCCAGGGGTTTTGTCGGCCCGAGGATAAATCTGAATTATTAAAAAAAAAAAATACAAAAAATGTTTTCTTAAAAATCTGCAGTTCCTATAATGTCCGCTAGAGGCACTGTGGTTTAGTCAGTTATGTTGTCCTACTCAAACACAGTGCCTCTAGGACCCAGAGGCGCTGTGTTTTAGTCAGTTAAATCGTTTTTTTTTTTTTTACTTTATTTAAAGGTCCACTGACATGATTTTTTAATTTTCATAAAATTGCTCAAAATATATATATTTTATCATTTAAATATGTTCGTTTTTGCAAACAAAATGATAAATCACTTTAATTTTGCTTTAAAAGTGATTTTGAACTTCAAGCCGTGTTTAATCATGGGAAATCCGATTACACGCGAACGCACCATCTGTGATGTCACACCGGGCAGAGCTCTGGGCTTGTCACAGTGCGCAGGTATGAGCAGCTCGACATGAAGGAAGTCTGATACAGAATCAGACCTAAATTAGATCCTGTTGTTTCTTGTTCCATCACCCAAACTATTTTCTGCTTCCCAAAATGAAGACAAATAGCTCAAATCTTCACATAGATTGCTAAATTCGTCCAGTTTTAAATTGTCCGCTATTAAAGACACCACAGCCCTCTGCCCAGTGTGACATCACATATGGTGCGTTCGAGTGTAATCGGATTTCCCATGATTAAACACGGCTTGAAGTTCAAAATCACTTTTAAAGCAAAATTAAAGTGATTTATCATTTTGTTTGCAAAAACAAACATATTTAAATGATAATATATATATATATATTTTGAGCAATTTTATGAATAGTAAAAAAATCATGTCAGTGGAGCTTTAACAATTAACAATACAAAACAAAAAAGTACCAATTCTTACAATCATCAGTTACAAAAGGTGATTCATGACATGACAAAGTGTAAATAAAACAGATAAAGAGCAATACATAAAAAATAAAAAAAACAAATACAAACTATATCAGGAATATTATATTAGTCAGTTAAATCGCTTTACCGCTTTTTCTCTTGGAACGGGCAGTCGGGCACTCTCATCAGCGGAATGTCCTTGTCAAAAAAGAGAAAAGTGGACACAGAGTGTTGGATTTTTCAAGAAAAATGGAAACCGTTTGTTGACTAAATGTTTTAAAACGTGCAATCACTGTGATCAGTTTTTAAATGTGTTTTAAGTCATAAATAAATTTTAAAACGTGCAATCACTGTGATCAGTTTTTAAATGTGTTTTAAGTCATAAATAAATGTTAAACTGAGTAAAAGTGTAAAAGGACAATTAATTTAATGTAAAGATTATTATAATTTATTTCTTCTTTGCACTAATACGATGAAAAAAGTGGACTTTTTTCATTTCATTCATTCAACCTTTATTTATACAGGCTAGCCTTGAGTCACGGGGACTCATTTACAAGAGGGACCTGTCTCACTCACACCAAACAACCATCCACTCTCACGCTCACACCTAGGGTCAATTTAGAGTCACCAATCAGCCTAACAGCCTTACTGTTCGTTCTATGTAATTTTGGAATGACTTTACTGGTCTGGCCCACTTGAGATCAGATTAAGCTGTATGTGGCCCCAGATCAAAATGAGTTTGACACTCCTGGGAAAGACGGTTAACGATGCACAGTTTAGCTAACAAACAAAAGGCCTTTCCACACTCCTGAGGACTCAGGAGTAAGACTTGGGCTTGTTTGTGTTGTGAATGTGTTTATTTCATTTGCAGCTGGTAACTTTAATTTAGATTTAACAGCATCTGATTAGTGTGCTGCCCACAAACTGGCAGGTGCTCTGAGCTTCCTACAATCAAGTCCAAACCCGTCACCTCCGGGGCTGAGGCTCATTAGTGAGGTAAACTGAACTTTTATTTTGAAGTTTGGACTTTTATTCTGGTGCCATTTCCTACACATCTTGAACTCCACCATTCAAA
>JBBPBX010014743.1:0-29924 GCA_038048925.1 Garcialebias charrua | reverse complement strand
GTTCTAGAAGTGCAAGAAAAGAGAATAATGTGTTAATATTTTGTTTCTGAACAAAAAGTCAAGAAGAATGTAAGCTGTAAAACATTCATCGTCCACTTTAGACAGATTTTAATATTTGTGAACGCACAATTTTTTTCTAGATACAGGTAGTCCTCGACTAATGACGGTCTCGAGTTACGTTTCGTTTGACGCATCTCCCATTAAAAAAATAATTTAAAAAAATTGTTTTTTACATACTAATTTTGAAAAGCCGAGTTACGCAGTTTCCGGCAGTTTCCGGTTTTACTAGCTGCGGAGGCTACAGCTGCCCTGTACTCTAAAAAAGCTAAGTCTGGTCCTCTGGACATTTAAAAAACAAAACTGTACATAGTACAACTTGCTGTTACTGTGTGTACTGTGAATGCAGTTTTACGTCATAAACGAATACGTACGGACCGAGCTGGACGGCGGTTTTACGACGTAAACGCAATGGAGAATACGGAGGAGGGACGGAGGAACGGCTTCACCAGCATACCAGTAGGTTAATAACTATTTTTTCCCCCTTCATTATGGCTCCAAATGTATGTGTTTTTTGATAATTATGTAGGGTACTGTGTTAGGATAGGCTAAGCGCTTTATAAAATACAGTACTGCACGTATAAGGTGAAGTATTTACATATGTTCCGACTTACGTCGAATTTCGATTTACGACGCAGCGTAGGAACAGATCTCAGTCGTAAGTCGAGGACTACCTGTACTTTAAAATGCATCTTAGGTTTTCCATCCATTATATTTTACCCACTTCCATTTTTGGTCACGGGGTTCACCGGTGCCCATGTCCAGCAATCACTGTGCGAGGGGCAGGGTACACCCTGGATGGGTCACATAGAAACAAACAACCATTCACTCTCTCACTCACACATAGGGAGCAGAGAGCTGCTATCTAGGGTGCCCGGGGCGCAGATGGAGGGAGTTAAGGGCCTTGCTCAAGGGCCCAGAGTGGGGCAAATGATGGTGGAGGCAGGTGTGGGGGGCTTCACCTTTCCTATCCACATTTTGATGATGTTGGTCCAGGGGAATCTAATTGGTGACCTTCAGATTACAGGCTCGCCTTCTCTAACCTCTGTGCCTCCCCATTCATTTGGTATTGGATCAGTACCAGAATTTGCCATAAGGCATGTCACTAACACGTGGTTCTAAGTATGACCAATATAAAACGCTAGAAAGAAGGAAAACGTTGAATTCAAACCTTTAGGAATATTTTTTTATCACCTCTGAAGATAAAACTGTAGTACAGTACAATGAAGAATGGTTTGGGAAATGATGTTAAAGATGTAAATTCAGTGCTTGTGTTTAAAAAAAATGATCTAAACTGAATTGTTAACAAAATACTAAAACTTTCAGTTAAGTGTGTTCTAGATATTTGTAGATTATGAAAAGTTACTCTTTTTGCTCTGTTACTCATAGAAGATTATTGTTTGAATTGATTGTTTGAACTTACCATATACCAAACCTCCATTGATTACGGTGACATTCTCTACATGAATGCTCCTAAAAGCACCCTGCAGATGTTGGATGTGGTCTATCATGGTGCACTAAGATTCATAACTGGTTGTGATTATCGTACCCACCACTGCACCCTGTATTCACTGGTTAATTGGACATCATTAACCTCACGCAGACTCTTCCACTGGTACATTTTCATCTTTAAATCACTTCTTGGTCTGCTGCCCTCATACATCTCCTCCTACATGTCTTTGCGTGAGTGCAGCTACAGTGTGCGCTCTCAGGACATGATTACCTGCAGTGTTCCGTCAGTGAGGACTGAACTTGGAAAAAGGGCCTTCTCCTATTCTGCTCCTGCTTCATGGAATATCTTACAAAAAGATCTGAAGCTCTCGGCCCTGACCTCCCTAAATGGTTTTCAGAATCTGTTGGAATCCTGGCAAAAACCAATGCAGATTTGTTCCTGTCTTTGATTTTATACGTCTACCTTATAATGTTTTGCTAGTTTTTTGATACTTTGTTAAAAAAAAAAAAAAATCTTTTGTTTTTTTCTCTCTTTTTGTTTTCTATTGTTTATTGTTTGTTTGTTTATTGTTTAATGAAATTCTATCACTGCTGTTCATTGTTCTTTAGTTTTAGCAGGTCGCTTTCGTAAATGAGCCCATGAGGTTCAAAAGATTTACCTGACTAAATAAAGGTTGAATGAATACCATTTTATTAATAAAGCACTTTAAACAGCGACAAAGCCAAACCAAAGTGCTGTACAAACAAACAACAGGCAATATACACAATGAAGTACAAAAATAGACATAAGAACATTGCAGATCATAAATAAAACGACCAAACACAGATCAGCTGGTGTTGAAAGCAACAGAATAGTAATGGGTCTTTAAACGGGATTTGAAAACCGAGAGGAAGGGGGCCTGTCTGACAAGCAGCGTTAATAACTCGTTCCAGCTGAACTTGTTTTGTTTTTGAAAAAAGGGGCAGATAAAATAAGATTTCTTCTTTCTGCCACCTTTCATTTTATGTATTCTTTCATGTGATATGTTTTTTTTTTTCTTCATTTGGTTTTTAATGGTAAATGGGAAAAAAAAGAAAGAAAATAAAAAAAAACTATAGGGGGCAGCAGAACGCTGCAGTGTTCACTAACAGGAATTGATGCGTAGAAGAAGAAATCCCACTCACGTGACGTCATAAAGCCTAGACGGCTCGCAGCCGTAGCTGCAGCTAGCTAGCGCCGCTGTAAACAAGGTGAACGTCTGTACAAAAGACGTCCTGCTTTACTAAAAAAAAATTTATAATAATAATAATTAAAGTGTTATGCGTTCATAAGGCTGCGTTGAGAGGCCGTGCTGGTCCCCGCTGTCTACGAGGCTCTTCGGTGGAAGATGGAGGGTCCTCCGCAGCTCCCGCCGGAGATCTGGGTCTACGTGTTCAGCTACCTGAACACCGAGGAGAAACACACGGTCCGGTCCGCGTCCAGGCACCTCAACAGGCTGGTCGAACACCCGTCCCTGTGGAGGCACTACACCGTGGTTCTGTCCGAACTCCGCCGGTACACGTATGGCTTCTGGCACACCCTGAACCACCGCAAGCTGACCCGGGTGGCGGTGCGACACCTGCGGCGCAAAGAGTGGCGGCGCCTCGTGAAGTTCCTGCCGTCTCTCACGGCCATCGTGTTCATGGACGGCGGGCGACAGTACAAGGAGAAGTACCTGGACAACCTGGCCTGGTTCCCCGACCTGCGGGAGTTTGCGGTGCGGAACGCCACCTGGGACGAAGCCCTGCTGGGCCCGAGCCTCACGGAGCACCTGCGGGAGCGGCTGACCCACCTGAGCGTGTGCAACGTGCGGCTGCCCAGCACCGTGGAGTTCATCAACACCGTGTCCGAGCTGGCCAACCTGCGGTCCCTGCTGTTCCACGAGCAGGGGGAGGGCTACGGGCTGGACACGGTGAGGCCGGTGCCCCGGACCGTCTTCCACAACATGCTGCTGGGCCTGAAGAAGCTGCGACACCTCTCCTGGGGCATGAGGGGCGAGCCTCCGGAACCTCTTCCTGACGACTACCTGAGCCCACCGAACCCGGACCAGCCAGGTGAGTGTGAGCCGGGTCCGGGTTACCAGATCTCGCAATAGAAACAAGCAACCAGCTCTCATCAAAACAAGCCCAACTGGCAACCCACCACGTTGTGCAAAACATAAACATCAGAGTCAGAGAATCTTTATTGTCATTTGCACCGCATGTGGTACATGTGATGAAATGAGATTATGTACACAGGGTCCCAGTTCCATCCCACAATAAAATGTAAGAGAAGAACAGTAATAACATCTAAGATATGAACTAAGAAAAACATCAACTGAAATACACTAAGCACTAATATCATAGAAAAACATTACTCCAAACAGCAGCACGAACATGAGTCTGTATGAGCAGATGGTCACAAATGAACACAGCAACAAGAAAACAGATCAGCAGCAACATGATGTGATATTTCACAGTGATTATTCTTATTATTTATTTATTCATGAGTCTAACAGCCTCAGGGTAGAAGCTGTTCCTCAGTCTAGTGGTTCTACATTTGATGCTCCTCAACCTCCGTCCTGAGGGGAGTGGGGCAAAGAGTGTGTGTGCTGGGTGAGTGGGGTCCTTCATGATGCAGGTGGCTCTCTTCCTGCATCTGGAGGTGTAAATGTCTGTGATGGTGGGGAGACTGACTCCAACATCTTCTGTGCAGCCTTCACCACTCTCTGCAGAGCTTTTCTTTCTGCAGCTGTGCAGCCTCCATGCCACACGTTGATGCTGGAGCACAGGATGCTCTCCACTGCACACCTGTAGAAGGAGGTGAGGACTGGGCTGCTCAGACCAGCTCGTCTCAGCCGTCTGAGGAAGTAGAGTCTCTGATGACCTTTCTTGATCAGGCTGGTGGTGTTGTTGCTCCAGCTGAGGTTATCATTCATGTGTACACCCAAGTATTTGTAGCTGGAGACCACTTCCACTGCAGATCCACTTATGTTCAGTGGGGTGTGGGTGTGTTTGTTCCTTCTGAAGTCCACAATCATCTCCTTTGTCTTCTTCACATTGATGTGAAGGTTATTCTCTTTGCACCAGCTCTCCAGGTGTTCCACCTCCTGCCTGTAGCTGGACTCATCATTGTTTGTGATGCATCCCACCACAGCTGTATCATCTGCAAACTTTACAATATGACAGCCTGGATGGGTGGCTGCACAATCATATGTGAGCAGAGTGAACAGGAGAGGGCTCAGCACACATCCTTGAGGAGAGACAGTGCTGAGGGTTCTGGTGGAGGAGGAGAAGTTGTGGATCCTCACTGACTGTGGTCTGTTAAGACGTCTAGGACCCAGTTACAAACGGAGGGGCTTAGTCCTAGTGTGAGTAGTTTTTCCATCAGGGTTTGGGGGATCATGGTGTTGAAGGCAGATGTGAAGTCCACAAAGAGCATATGGACGTAGGAGTCCTTCTGATCCAGGTGGGTGAGAGCAGTGTGGACCACAGGGGAGATGGCGTCCTCTGTTGATCGTTCTCGTGGTATGCATATTGATGAGGGTCCTCCTTGATGTTGATGTTGATGGATGTTTTGATGTGGGTCATCATGACCAGTCACTGTGGAGCTTTTTGGGACTGGGATGATGGTGGCGGACTTCAGGCAGGCAGGAGCTGTCTCCAGGGCAAGTGAGGTGGTGAAGATTAATTCAACCTTAAATTAATCCCATTGGGCCTCAGGGACTCATTTACCAGAGATACCTGAATTTTAAACAAAGAATACCAGTAATGACAACAGTGGACAACAACAATAGATATAAAGGATGCATACAATTTTTATTTTTATTTTTTATTTTTATTTTTTTTAACGGCAAATTCCTAGTAAACACAGTCAACAACAAAAAAAACTGTATAAAAGCAGACACAC
Source organism: Garcialebias charrua (assembly GCA_038048925.1). Classification (NCBI taxonomy): domain Eukaryota; kingdom Metazoa; phylum Chordata; class Actinopteri; order Cyprinodontiformes; family Rivulidae; genus Garcialebias; species Garcialebias charrua. The sequence continues at coordinate 24,508 of JBBPBX010014743.1, read as the reverse complement.
ATGAGCCAACTCAAACATCGATGGTGTAGTGGCAGGGGAACCGACTTGGGACCCGAAGGACCCAGGTTCGAACCCCAGTCACGGCATAACTTGTGGTGTGTTTGAGCAGCACATCTCATCCCAACTGCTCCCCGGCGTGCTTTCTATAGCTGCCCGCTGCCCCACCTGGTGGTGATTGGGTTAAATGCAGAGTCAAATTTCATCTTGTATGGAAACATACACAGATGACAAAAATGTGACATTATTCTTTCCTTGTTCTTCTTCCTTCCCCATGTAGGGACACATCAAGGTTTTTCTACCATCAACTTTTATTATTTTGATACTTTGAAAGTAAGACTGACTCTCATTCCCACAGTTGGACAGCAAGAAACCATGTCACAAAAAATTGAATAACAAAATATATTATCGTAATTAATGGGACACCTGTTAATATGATCTCAGCAAAGCTGAAAGGCCCTTTTTATGAGAACCTTCCCATTTGGCCTTTGAAGTATAACATCTGAACGTTATGTGCATCTCTTCATAAAAGGGAGGGTTTGTCCTACAGTCTCAGAGTGTGAGAAACAATCACCCTGTTGTTCCTCAAGGTCTCTTTGGTAATAGTGAATTTATGATACCACATTGCCCTCATACGCTCAAATTTATACGTTTGAACAATTTCTGAGTTCTCCTGAACACAGTTGAATGTTTTGCTATAAACCGCTATGAAATAACTTGTTTCCTTCTTTCTCAGCTCAGTGCTCGGTTTAATAATGCAGTAAATGTGAAAAACTGGTAATCAGAAGTTTCAACTGTTGTTTTTCACAAGTTTTAATGAAAATGTTCATGGATGAGTCAAATTGTTAAATGTTCTGCTGTTATATTGAGTATTTGCCAAAGCAGAGTAAATTAGCAGTTACTGTATTCTTAATATTATTGGTAAAATTAAAATAGAGCATTAACCTGAAACAAAGGTCCACACTTTCTGTTTTGATTGGATCAACCATCAATATTGTAATGCCCCTCTAAGTCAGAGCATGTTATTCTGACATTTTGAGTTTAGTCAGTCTTGGGGGAAGCTTTTGAAGAAGAAAAGATCAAGCAATCTACAATTATTCCAGAAGAGGGAGAAAACGCAGGCCTCCGGAAGCACCAACTGACCCATCGGGAGCCAGTTGAACCATCGACTCCAGATTTCAGCTGATGTCCAGTGACGAGGGGTATCCCACCTTCGACGCTCGAATCATCTCAAGAGTCCTGGTGACCCTCGGGCGGTTGAACTATAACTTCAAATCGGTAGGAAAAGCTGCTCATGCTCTCTGCTGGTGTCTGGTGCTCAAGAGAAGAAACTGTCCAGTCTAAGTAAAATCCATAATTATTACTGTATTTTCTGACCTTTAAAGGAGCTGTATGTAACTTTTCAAACAATATATTTCTTCACTCTGTCACTACCTCCTGACATACTGATTTTAGACAAGTAATCTCTGAAAAAAACTATTGTCCCCTTGCTTCTCTAAAAGCATTTCTAAAAAGCCACAGTGACCCGCCGTTAACCAGCCAATAAAAACAGAGTTTGTAACCAGCCAATAAAAACAGAGCTTGAATTTGAATCAGCCAATAAAAACAGAGCTTGAATTTGAATTTCAGCAGAGCAAGGGGTAAGTATCTGGTCCCTGAGGGACCAGAAACGTGTCTCTGTTCAAAATTTTCCTAAGTTCCAGCGTGTTCCAGAAATTACATACCGAACCTTTAAGTCGCTCCGCCCCACAAGTCGCATTAGTCCAATTATGTCCAATAAAGTGGAAATATCCATAACCGTGTCGCACCTCCGTACACGTCGCATCTATTATGCGTCACCGCTGACGCGTTGCGTATGTTACGTGTCACCACAAATGGCCACAGGAGCGTGCATGGTAGTACTTTAACAAGATTAACACTTAAAAACAATTGTTTGCTGAAAATTATAGCAAAGATGTGTCTGAGCTGAACTTTTCCTTAATAAATGCACGTAATGGTCGAATAAGCTGAATTTAAAAAAATTGTTTCGCTATTTCGCGTGCTGTGCAGCGTGTACGCGCAGCAAGCGGATATGCTTCATTTCTTTGAAATGTAACAATATAAACAACTAAAAAATATATTTGTTGGCTGACATTATAGTAAAAGTGTTTCTGAGCTTAACTTTTCCTTATAAATGCACGTAATCATTAAATCAGCTGAATTTAAATAGTTTCGCTTTGACGGTCTTCCAAACGGTCGCGTGCGCTGCGGAAATAAATGATAAATAAATCAAATTTTCGCTCAAACATCTCCTAAAGCTAATCAGTTGTAAATGTCCATCCAGTGATTACTTTCTGTAAGTTTATCAAAATCTGTCGTGTGGTTCTTGAGCTATTTTGCTAACAAACACTAGTTCAGACCTCCAGAGAGCAGGAGGTCGTGCTGTGACAAAGTGAGTCCAAGCAGAGAAGGCTTCTGTCGGACACATGAGCTGGGAACGGTCAGTGGACTCTAGTGGCCGAAAGTGGTACTGCTCCATTTTTTTCGTCAGAATGAATGGAAAAGGTCATATCTGAGCCAAAAATTGGTCTAAAAATATGGGAAAAAAATCCCTAAATATGTCGCTTCGCCCCATAAGTCGCAGGACATGAAAATTAGTTTTAAAAAAAACTGCGACTTATAGGACGGAAAATACGGTAATTACAATTTCCCTAAATTGACAAATCACATTTAGCCAAACACTTCCTTTAGTTAACTTTATAGATGATAATTTACTCTGCTTTTGAACCTCATAATTCACCACATTAAAGTTAAGAAGATAATTCCATAACCTCTTCTTGTGTTGTCAAGTTGAAGCTATTATTCATTCTTCAGCTGTACTCATCATTTTGATCACTTATATACCAATATCGAAAATAAACTTCACAAAATGGTACCGTACTTTGAATCCATGCGTTATTATATATCCATCCATCCATCCATTTTCGTCCGCTTATCCGGGGTCGGGTCGCGGGGGTAGCAGCCTAAGTAGGGAGGCCCAGACTTCCCTCTCCCCAGCCACATGGAGCAGCTCCTCTGGGGGAATCCCAAGGCGTTCCCAGGCCAGCCGAGAAACATAGTCCCTCCAGCGTGTCCTGGGTCTTCCTCTGGGCCTCCTCCCGGTGGGACATGCCCGGAACACCTCCCCAGGGAGGCGTCCAGGAGGCATCCTAACCAGATGCCCGAGCCACCTCAACTGGCTCCTCTCGATGTGGAGAAGCAGCGGCTCTACTCCGAGTCCCTCCCGGATGACTGAGCTTCTCACCCTATCTCTAAGGGAGAGTCCAGACACCCTGCGGAGAAAACTCATTTCAGCCGCTTGTATCCGAGATCTCGTTCTTTCGGTCACAACCCAAAGCTCATGACCATAGATGAGGGTGGGAACGTAGATCGATCGGTAAATTGAGAGCTTTGCCTTTCGACTCAGCTCTCTCTTCACCACGACAGACCGGTACAGCGCCCGCTTCACTGCGGATGCTGCACCTATCCGCCTATCGATCTCACGCTCCAGTTTTCCCTCATTCGTGAACAAGACCCCGAGATACTTAAACTCCTCCACTTGGGGCAGGACCTCATCCCCGACCCGGAGAGGGCATGCTACCCTTTTCCGGCTCAAGACCATGGCCTCGGATTTGGAGGAACTGATCCTCATCCCGGCCGCATCACACTCGGCTGCAAACCGCTCCAGCGAAAGCTGTAGATCACGATCTGATGAAGCCAATAGGACCACATCATCTGCAAAAAACAGAGAAGCGATTCTAAGGCCACCAAAACGGATCCTCTCAACACCTTGGCTGCGCCTAGAAATTCTGTCCATAAAAGTTATGAACAGAATCGGTGACAAAGGGCAACCTTGGCGGAGTCCAACTCTCACTGGAAACGAGCCTGACTTACTGCCGGCAATGCGGACCAAGCTCTGACACCGGTCGTACAGGGACCTAACAGCCCATATCAATGGGCCTGGTACCCCATACTCCCGGAGTACCCCCCACAGAACCCCCCGAGGGACGCGGTCGAATGCCTTTTCCAAGTCCACAAAGCACATGTTTTTGATTACGGAAACTTGGCAAAAAGCTGGAGACAACAGCTGCTTCTCTGAACTCCTCCCAAATGGCTACGCCCACCTGAGCGCTCCGCGTGGGTCTGGAAGGGGGGGGGCTGGCTGCAGTCTTCAATGAGGCGTTCAAATACCGTTTGTTGCCTCAGAAAAACTACTCCAGTTTTGAAAGCATGATTTTTGTGCTGGAATCTGCTAAACCTATTCTGTGTGGCCTCTTTTATAGGCCCCCACAATACAATAAAAACTTTCTCAGTGAGTTTTCAGAACTACTGGCTGACCTGCTGCCAAAGTTTGACTCTTGGCTTTTCTGTGGAGACTTCAACGTGCACACCTGCTGCCCAAGTAATCAGCTTGGATGTGAGTTTCAGGACCTCCTGGACTCTTTCAACCTGTCGCAGTCGGTCTCGGGGGCCACACACAGCCAGGGTCATACACTGGATTTAATTATCTCCCACGGCCTTCAAATACCTGCTGTGGAGATCCTGGACACCTGTATTTCAGACCATTTTCCCATATTATTTGAAATTTTCACCTCTCCTGCACCGAAGGCTATTCTCCCAGCACGTTTCTGCCGCTCCATCACCCCATTAACTCCAAGTCAGTTCGCTGATGCCCAGGGGCGGAGTGGGACAACTTTTCAGCCCGGGAGTTTAATGGCCAAGAGTGGCCCATTTTTTCACATTTTAAAAATATTTGGCAAAAATGTAGCCTATAATATTTTTTTTATTGCAATACAATCAACAACTTTTTTTTGGTTATAATTTTTAGTTACATTTTGTTACAATTCAGCAAATCAGGTGGGAAAAAAACTAAATTAGTTGACTTAAAAAACAGAAAATGATAAGTCAATTCTTTGTTGCTCTTTCCATATCAGACTCAAAGATTACTGAAAAACTCAAAACGTAATTTTGTTGGCTTGAACGTTGGCCAGCTGTCATGAGAAGTTTGCACTAAATACAGTGACAAAAAGATAAACCATAAAACTATTTTACATTCAAAATATTAAATTTGAGGCCAGATAAAATGTCAATGAGACCAGATTTGGCCCATGGGCCTCGAGTTTGACATGTGATCTACAGCATCAGTAAGCGCCTAAGAAGTGCACTAGTTTCTGCCACCATATGTGTTACTTTGTCATTGTCAATGGACATAAGAAGTTCTTTCTCTGTGGACATCAGCATAAATGCCTCCAAATGCTCCTGGTTAAGTGTGCTTCGTAGTCTATTCTTGATGAACTTGAGAGTAGAGAAGCTTTCACGTGCAACCTGAGACAACAAATATTTGTATGCCAGCCCTATATAGGCATCTGTGAAAAGGTTATACTGTGTCAATATAAGGTAAACACAGATAACACAGTTTCTGCAAGAAGAACAAGCCCTGCTTTCAAGTTCAATCTCTGGTTCAACCCTGTTCCATCTCAGTACCATCTTGACAGTGGACTCTTCCAGAGGGGACTTTTTCAGCCTATCCCAAGACTGGACAGCTCTGTGTGTAAAGTACTCACTGTGGCTCTCTCATCAAATCTAAGCAGATTTTTGCTTGTTGCTTGAAGTGCTGAGCTCTTGAGTCCTTTAAGCCTCATCTCTGAAAAGTTTTTAGGGTCAAGACAAGCAAAATCAGAGACAAGTTTGGCATTGGTTGCAATATGTATGCATATGCATGAGTTTATTTTTATTTGTCTATTAAATGTGTTGCTTTAACATTTTTCTGTCTCCTGTTTTCACTTCACCTCATGCATTTCTGCCTCATTACGTAAATAAGGACTTGTGTGGAAAATTAAAAAAATAATTACATTTAATTACATAACACAAGTCATCTAAGAGTAAAAGTAAAAACAAAAAAATATATAGGCCTACCGGTATTTTAAGCACAGTAAAATGTAAAATTATGAATTAAAATATATAATTTGTTGGAACTAAGCTGGAAAAAAAACATGATGGTCAATTAATTTTTAAAACATGAGATAAAGTTCTAAAAAAGCCAAGTCTGGTCCTCTGGACATTCAAAAAACAAAACAAAGCAAAAAATGTCCAGAGGACCAGACTTAGCTTTTTTAGATTTTTCTACCTGGATTATTGAGCATGCATCAGGGTATGAGATAAAGTTATCTTTTAATTTAAATTGTCCTTTGACGTTTATTTATTTATTGGTCAATTTCTGCTTTTATTTCTAATTAGGCTCAGGCTGTCAGTTTAGGTCCCACTTGACTTTCATGTTTAGTGGCATAGTACAACGTTGTGACATTAGCTTAATTTATTATGCTAGTTTTTAATTTATATTACCTGTTGCTTCTTCTGTCTCTTTGAAAAAATGCTTGCACATTTGGCCGCTTCCTCCGCCTTTCTTTTCTTCAACCTGATTTTTCAGCTCCACCTGCCTCTTCCTATCCATTTTTATTGCTAATTAGCAGTTTGGACTCCGCGCTGCTCCATCAGCTGATGTTTTGGACCGTGCTTCGCTGCTGGGTTGGACTCAACCAACGGTGAACTTTCAGGGGTGTTTTTTATCAAATGGTAGCTCCCAAGCTGCCAGCCCAGTGCGGCGCAGTCTCTTAAAGGGATCAGCGCTTTAAGAGGCTGCAGGCTGCAGCCTCTTAAAGCGATCAGCGCTCCCTCCCTTTAAGAGCCTGCAGCCTAAAGTCAGGGACAAGTCAATTTTGAGCAGATTCATTCAACCGTCATCATTTTCCCCGTGCGCCTATCGGCCCATTCATGACGCGGCCCATCGGGAAAACTCCCGAAACTCCCGATGGCCACTCCGCCCTTGCTGATGCCTTTAAGAGCACTGAATTTTGCTCTGCTGTCAGCCTGGACCCATCTCTACATCCTGAGGACTTCATCAGCTCCTTCCATCACACCTGCACGACGATCTTGGACTCCATCGCTCCTCTCAAACAGGCATCTTCAAAGAACAAACCTTCACCATGGCTCAACGAAACGACGCGAGCTCTTCGACAACGTTGCAGAAAAGCAGAGCGAATATGGAAGCGCGACCGGCTTCATGTATCTCAGGGAATACTGAGAGACTGTCTCTGTGAGTATCATAATGCTGTGAAACAGGCCAAGTCACAGTACCTCTCCAATTTAATCTCCACCAGCTCCAACCGGCCGAGGACGCTTTTCAGCACACTCCAGTCTGTCATCAATCCATCTGTCAATGTTCTGAAAACTGCCACACAGTCTACCTGCGATGACTTTCAGAGCTATTTTGTCAACAAAATAGACTCTATCAGACAGAACATTGTCAGTTCATCCAACACCATCCAGTCATGTACCTCTGCAATAACCACAGCTGTTTTTGACCAATTTGACCTGGTCTCACTGCCTCACCTCACCAAGGTGGTTCAGCAGATGAAACCAACTAACTGTTCTCTGGACATCATTCCCTCTAAAATGTTCAAACAATCCTTTGATGTAATTGGTCCTTGTGTTTTGTCATTTATTAACAGCTGTCTATCTTCAGGTTTTGTGCCATCTGCTTTCAAACACGCTGTGGTCAGGCCTCTTCTCAAAAAACCAGGCCTAGATCCTACAGCTCTCTCTAATTTCAGACCAGTTTCCCATCTGTCATTTCTATCAAAGGTCCTAGAAAAGATTGTTTTTATTCAACTTCAATCTTTTCTAGAACTCAACAACCTGTTTGAAAAATTTCAGTCAGGTTTTCGAGCTCGTCACAGCACTGAATCTGCACTGCTCAAAGTACAGAATGACATTCTTCTGTCTCTGGATGCAAAAAACCCTGCTCTGCTGGTGATGTTAGACCTCTCAGCAGCTTTTGACACCGTCGACCATCAGGTACTAATCAACCGCTTGTCTCAGCAGGTTGGCCTCCAGGGAGCTGTGCTTGAGTGGTTCAAATCTTACCTGTCTGGGAGAACTTTTTCTGTCATGATAGGCGATCTGTCCTCCTCTTCATCAACCCCTCTGACCTCTGGCGTACCACAGGGATCTATTCTAGGGCCAGTCCTCTTCTCTCTTTACATGCTGCCATTAGGATCAATCATCACACGTCATAACCTGTCTTTTCACATGTATGCAGACGATTTACAAATCTATCTGCCAGTCACTCCCAACCCCTCACTCAGTTCAAACACTCTTGTCAACTGCTTAAATGACATTAAGCACTGGCTCTCTCAAAACTTCCTCCACCTAAACACAGATAAAACTGAATGCATTTTATTTGGTGCACCTGATGACACCAGCAACATCCTTCCCAGTCCCAGTGTTGGTTTTCCCCTCCCCCACTTCAACCCGGTGGTCAGAAATCTTGGAGTGCAGCTTGACTCCAACTTAAAGTTTGATAAACAGATCAGTTCTGTTGTCAAGACCAGCTTTTTCCAGCTCCGTCTGCTCTCCAAAGTCAAGTCATTTCTCAGCCGTGGTGATCTGGAGAAGGCCATCCATGCCTTTGTGACCTCCAGACTTGATTATTGTAATGCTTTGTATGTTGGTATTAATCAATCCTCCATCTCCCGTTTACAGCTTGTACAGAACTCTGCCGCGCGCTTTTTGACCAACACACGAAAATATGAACACATCACTCCTGTCCTGTCCTCTCTACACTGGCTCCCGGTTCAGTTCAGGATACAGTTCAAGCTGCTCCTGTTTGTTTTCAAAGCTCTGAATGGACTTGCACCTCTCTACATCTCAGAACTTTTGAAAGCCCATCAGCCCGGCAGAGATTTACGCTCTGCCAGTCAACACCTGCTGGAGGTGCCTCGCTCAAGGTACAAACAATGGGGAGACCGGTCATTTTCTGTTGCCGGCCCAAAAGCCTGGAACAGCCTCCCCCTTGAGCTGCGTGCCACCTCTGATCTGACTCTGTTCAAAACCAGACTGAAGACCCACTTGTTCAAAAAAGCTTTCAGTGTGTAACTTTTATTACTTTTGGTATTTTAATATGTAGCATTTTTTATTTCCATTGCCTTTTTATTTCCACTTGTTCAAATAAGCTTCCAGTGTGTAACTTTTATTACTTTTGGTATTTTAATATGTAGCATTTTTTATTTCCATTGCCTTTTTATTTCCACTTGTTCAAAAAAGCTTTCAGTGTGTAACTTTTATTACTTGTGTTATTTTAGTATGTAGCATTTTTTATTTCCATTGCCTTCTTTTATTGCTGTTGTTTCTTATTCTATTTTCATTGATTTATTGTTCCAGTTTATTCATCTTTTTATCCTGTTAAGCACCTTGGTCAATGCAAGGCATTGTAGGAAGGTGCTATACAAATAAAGTTTATTATTATTATTATTATTATGTAAACTGGTTGGGCAAACTCCCACGCGCCCTCCAGGACCCTGTTGAGGGTGTAGAGCTGGTCCAGTGTTCCACGACCAGCACGAAAACCACACTGCTCCTCCTGAATCCGAGGTTCGACTATCCGACGGACCCTCCTCTCCAGAACCCCTGAATAGACCTTACCAGGGAGGCTTAAGAGTGTGATCCCCCTATAGTTGGAACACACCCTACGGTCCCCCTTTTTGAATAGGGGAACCACCACCCCAGTCTGCCAATCCAAGGGAACTGCCCCCGATGTCCACGCGATATTGCAGAGTCGCGTAAGCCAACACAACCCCACAACATCCAGAGCCCTAAGGAACTCAGGGCGAATCTCATCCACCCCTGGAGCCCTGCCACCGCGGAGCTTTTTAACCACCTCGGTGACCTCAGCTCCAGAGATTGGAGAGCCCGACCCAAAGTCCCCAGGCTCCGCTTCCTCAGTGGAAGACGTGCCAGTAGGATTGAGGAGGTCTTCGAAGTATTCCGCCCACCGACTCACAACATCCCGAGTTGAGGTCAACAGCACGCCATCCCCACCATAAATGGTGTTGGTCGCGTACCGCTTTCCCCCCCTGAGACGCCGGATGGTGGACCAGAATCGCCTCGAAGCCGTACGGAAGTCATTCTCCATGGCCTCTCCGAACTCCTCCCACGCCCGAGTTTTTGCCTCAGCAACCACCCGAGCCGCATGCCGCTTGGACTGTCGGTACCTATCTGCTGCTTCCGGGGTCCCACAGGCCAAAAAGGCCCAATAGGACTCCTTCTTCAGCCTGACAGCATCCCTCACCGCCGGTGTCCACCATCAGGTTCGAGGGTTGCCACCACGACAGGCACCAACAACCTTACGGCCACAACTCTGATAAGCTGCCTCGACAATAGAGGCGCGGAACAGGTCTGGCCAGGTCTGACCGGCATCCTCCCCCACCATCGGAGCCAACTCACCACCAGGTAGTGGTCAGTTGACAGCTCCGCCCCTCTCTTCACCCGAGTGTCCAGGACATGCGGCCGCAGATCAGATGAGACAACAACAAAGTCGATCATCGAACTGCGACCTAGGGTGTCCTGGTGCCAAGAGCACATATGTACACCCTTATGCCTGAACATGGTGTTCGTTATGGACAATCCATGACGAGCACAGAAGTCCAACAACAAAACACCACTCGGGTTCAGATCAGGGGGGCCGTTCCTCCCAACCACACCCCTCCAGGTCTCACTGTCATTGCCCACGTGAGCGTTGAAGTCCCCCAGCAGAACAAGGGAGTCCCCAGGAGGCGCACTCTCCAATACCCCCTCCAAGGACTCCAAAAAGGGTGGGTAATCTGCGCTGCCGTTTGGCGCATAGGCACAAACAACAGTCAGAGCCCGTCCCCCCACACGTAGGCGAAGGGAGGCTACCCTCTCGTTCACCGGGGTGAACCCCAACGTACAGGCACCAAGATGGGGGGCAACAAGTATGCCCACTCCTGCTCGGCGCCTCTCACCAGGGGCAACTCCAGAGTAGAAGAGTGTCCAACCCCTCTCAAGGAAACTGGTTCCAGAGCCAGAGCCATGCGTTGAGGTGAGTCCAACTATTTCTAGCCGGAACCTCTCAACCTCACACACTAGCTCAGGCTCCTTCCCCACCAGAGAGGTGACATTCCATGTCCCAATGGCCAGCTTCTGTAGCCGAGGATCAGACCGCCAGGGTCCCCGCCCTCGGCCACCACCCATCCCACATTGCACCCGACCCCTTTGGCCCCTCCCATAGGTGGTGAGCCCATGGGAAGGGGGACCCACGTCTCCTCTTCGGGCTGTGCCCGGCCGAGCTCCATGGGTGAAAGCCCGGCCACCAGGCGCTCGCCAACGTGCCCCACCTCCGGGCCTGGCTCCAGAGTGGGGCCCCGGTGACCCGCGTCCGGGCGAGGGAACATTTTGTCCATTTATTGTACTCATCATTGGGGTCTTCGGGCTGCACTTTGTCTGGTCCCTCACCTAGGACCTGTCTGCCTTGGGTGACCCTACTAGGGGCATGAAGCCCCTGACAGCATAGCTCCTAGGATCATTGGGACACTCAAACCCCTCCACCACGGTAAGGTGGCAGCCCAGGGAGGGTTATTATATATGACATTTGAATTTAATATGAAAAGAGCTTACTAGAACACGTAAACTTGAGACTGATTTTATATTTTTCTTAAGACCGGAAAGCAAGTGGTGCCCCTTTCAGAATAAAATTACTAATCAAAATGTAACAATTTTGAGGACCCCTTCCCTACACCCGTTAGGTCTGTTCATCTGTAACACAGAAATCACATATGGGAAAATTAGCATAAAACTTGGTACAGATGGAAAAAAAAAAATGGAAAAAAAAAAAGTTTCTACCTGAACTAGAGTCCATCATCACTGTTTTCGTTCGCATCTGTCTCTGTGCTTCCAAATGTTCCTCCCACAGAGTACATGTTACTGTTAAAGTGCTTGAGCATCTCCTTGGTTGGAGTGAAATCTTTGCAGCACAAACTGACACCAGCCGCACCTGAACGTAACATCCGCCTGGACGTAACGTCCGTGGAAGGGGCGGCGTGAAGGGACAAGCTACCTACTAGGGTTGGGCAATATGGCTCAAAAATTATATTGTGATATTTAAGAGCATTATCACGATAACGATAAATTTCGTGATATAACAAAAAAAAACAGAAATCAAATTTATTTATTTGACAAAATTAACTTAACATGTTGCTTTGCAGTATTATATAAAAAAAAAAACAAGGGGTAATTTTACTGAAATTACTTTATTTAGTAAAGTATTCAGTCTCCAAGTATAAAAATAAAAAAATAAAAATGATCTGTTATTTAGATTGAAAAAGTCTGCACAAAATATAGATCAACAAAATCCACCACAAAAACTAAAGTGCAGGTGTAGTTTCCTAAAACAACTAAATAAAATGAAGCTTAAGATCTGTTGAGCATAAATGTAACATACAACAAAATATATGTTGCCTTTAAATGAGCTATAACTTCCAGAACTTGTAACAAGGTGATCAGCTGACCCTGAAGCTTGTTGGTGTTTCAGCTTCATCTATTCATGCAGGAATGTTTCATTTATCTGACTGATCTGTCTCTGATCACCTGCCTCTTGGTCCGTGGACCGACCGAGACAATTGAGCCGCGCATGTTTAACGACAGTTTAGAGCGAGGGAGACGCAGCACCGGCTGCTCAGAGCGGGGTGGAGGAAGGGGGAGACATTTGAGCTGTCTGTACCTGCAGTTTAGAGCAGGGGGGAGAGAAGCTGAGACGCGCGTTGTTTGTTTTTAGCATTTCAGCTAGCTAGTATTGGACGTAACACCAGTACCGACTAGGACTAAATGATTTTGGAAAATAATCGAATTGCGATTTTTTTTCTATAAATTGCGATTGCGATTTAAAATGCGATTATTTTTTTTTTATACCTTCAAAGTATTTTTCAACAAACAGAAGCAATAAATCAATCTGTTTTATAATAAACAATGTCAGATTTATTTAAAGCAGAGATTACAATAAAGCAAGCAAATTTATGACTTTTCTTTTCACCATTTGTATGACTTCTTTTCACCATTTCTATTTTTTCTTGTTTCATAAACACAATAGTAAACAAGTTAAGTGAACTTCCTAACTACTGTCTGAACTTCACATGACAGTTAAATATAAAAAATTAGATATAAAAAATTAAACTTACTGGTTTCCAGCCAGCATAAAAAATAAAGTGCAAAAAACAAAGAGAATCTGCTTTAACCAACTCGTTCTGGGAATTCAAACTCAGTGAACACAAAATAAACTAGTATCTGTTCTTATTAAATCTTTTAGATGTAAAAAAAAAAAAACAAAAAAACAACAACTCTTGGAACAATAATGTAAACATTATAGTCAGTCAGTATGTAACAGCAGGATGCAGAGCCTTGTGAACAGACTCCAACACCTCAAAATCCTGCCAGGTTATTATAAGGGAGCGTGCATAACAGTCACCTGACAGCACTTGAGAAATGGCTGTGAGCTGCACTAGCACTTCATTTCTTTGGATCCCCATCTTGTTGGACATTCAGTGATGAGGCTGTGTTCAGAAAGTTTGAGCTCCCTCTTCAGTCATTGCAGCCTTCTTCTTCCAACTGTGGGAGACACTCTGCCATCTTTTAGTACATGTCCTGTAATACAAAATAAAAAAATAAATACACACATCACATCCTCCACTTTCACTCACACTCGTGCAAAAATTGAGGACCAGAAAAATCTTCTCACGTTGTTAGTTAAAAAACAATGGCCCTCATTCACGAAAATGTTCGTATTTTTATCCTAAATTTCTCCTACTTTTGTTCGTACGAAGCGTTCGTACGAACATGCCACGTCAGATTCAACAAAGTCTTCTATCCTGAGGAAACGTGTGTAAATGGGTTGCGTAAATTTAATGAATCCCACCTGTTCTAAACAGCTGCGCGTGCACGCGAGAGGTTATTTACATAATTCCCACCCCTCAAAACACCATATAAGGCCACGTTTCCTGCCTTCTGACAGCAGGAAGTGTCCATTCATTCAAACTCAAGAAGTAAAAGGAGGAACTTCACGCGTTCGGAGATCTGCTCTCAGTCGCGCTGTGGCTACCCCCCACCCCCCGCAAGTGTCGGATGGTCAAATATCTTTAATTTTAGTGTACTGTGTTACATTATAGTTTCACTTATTCAGAAGAGCTGTGGCGCACCGCTACCCCCCCCCCCCCGCAAGTGTCGGATGTGTTTTTGAACAGAAGCATTTTAAAATGTCTCGAAACTACAGTTAACTTCATATTAATATTGTAGTGCATATGTTTTGTCTCCCGTGGGTCGTACAGTATCAGAAATCAAGAATAAATGGTTTGATCTGCAAATGGCTTCAAACAAACGTCTCGCCGCAGCACGGACAGGAGGAGATCAAGGAATAGTCTGAGATGGATGGACAATAAATGCCATGCTGCAAGACTCGTGCCAACATGTTTTGCAGCACAAATGTCATGCGCGCACCTCCTGGTCAGCGCGCAACCATATTCTGCAGGTTATATTTCGAATCAGATATCTATCTATTGCTCCGATGGTGTTTGGCACAAGATCAGTCTTAATTCGTACTTGTTCTGCGGCGGTGTATGGGGATTTTATGTACCTGGGTGTTAATATGAGGAGCGGCTTTGATGACCAAGGGGAGCGCACGACTCACTGAAGCCTGCGCGACACACCAAATTACACTTAAAATTATAATTATAATTCAAACAGAATAACCTATTGTCAAGAATAATTATGGTGCGTGATTTTTTAAACCCAAAATATTTTCTAAATAACGAAATATGAAGTTATTCGTGGAGAAGATCCGTCTGGATGACAGCAGACTGACGCTCCTAAATTATACGACAGGTCCGGACCACTCGTAAATTTTGTTCGTATCTGAAAAAAATCGTAGGATACGAAAACATTGTTGAATGCCACAAATGATCCTAAATCACTCGTACGCACAGTTTAAGAACAAATCTGTGCGTACGAACAGTTCGTGCATGAGGGCCATTGTACAGGTTTTAGCTTTTCCCAAGTTGACAACGTTAAGTGAATGCAAAACGTGATGACTAAATAGCTTCACATTACTGAATATAATAATTAACATTTTTATTTAAAACGGACAATAAAAAGGATAGTATAATAGCCGTGACATCATGACCAGGTTTGGTAATACACGTAATGAGAAAATGCATTGCCTCATCTAAATACTGTAGCTATGCTAAAGCTAACGATCATTAAACACTGCTAGTTTAAAAAAAATCAGTTTGCACGAAACGTGTGTTCTGTATTAATTCATATCACTAATGACAAAACTGTTTTTTAAAAATCGGATAATGAATGCGCTTTTTCCCGAAGAACGTTAGCTTGCTGAGCTAGCTGCTAACAGGGCACCGTCAATAACAGGCCCGGTCACATGACCAGCTCGCGCTCTGTTTATCTCCCGCGGTCTCTGTGTTTCAGCCTCTAAGATCAGATATACTTTTACATGGGCTAACTTACCTGAATTTTTAACTTTTATCACTTCTATCGAGCCTGATGCAACTGTGTTAGAGCGCACGGTGTTGACGTCTCCCCCTCCCTGCCTGCTTGGTTGCTCGGCTCACTCAGAAGTCACGTGACCAGTCAAATCGCAGCCCGTGCATTAGAGAATCGCGTTTTAACATATTGCGAGATTATCGCAAATGCAAAATAATCGTTCAGCCCTAGTACCGACAGGTGGAGGGGAGGTGCGCAGTTCGGTTTGGTCGTTCGAAGCGCTCGGTTGTTAAGGGGGCGGGGCGCCCTGAAGTATTACGTCATGAAATTAGCATATCATGATATAACTTTTTTGCCCGAGCAAGCTTTTTTTTTTATCAGGATTACCGGGAACGATATGATATGGCCCAGCCCTACTACTTACCACTCGTCTTTTGCTTTCACCTGGAAAGAAAAACAAGCCCAAAAAGCGAATTAATGTTAAAACGAGCCCAAAACTTCTGTCCCGCAAACTTTATGAGCGACTTAAGAAAAAACAAGCCCAACGTCGCTTATAATAGGCAGACTTGGCAAATATGGTCAGGAGTTTCAGGATGTGGGCCCCTGGGCCAGAAGTACTCGAGGAGCCCAATTCACATCATTTTAATGAAGGGTACCGTTAAATCCTCTGTTTATCTGGACTCTTGGAGTCTGGATTAAAAACCTCTCTCCTGCTGCAGGATCGTACGGCGGCCCCGCTCTGACCAGCCTGGAGCTGGTGGATTACCCAGAAACCCTCCTTCCTGAGAACGCCCTGAGGAGCCTGACGTCGCTCCAGTCCTTGTCGATCCGCTACAGGTACATCAGGGAGGGTGTGGAGTGTCGCCTCAGGTCCTGGATAAGTCCTCTGCAGCAGCTGGAGTCTCTCACAATCATCGGTGAGTCCTCCACTTCTTTACACGTCACGTTCATTTATGAATGATATTAATTATGGATCGAATATCACAGATAAAAGTTAAGATGGACTGATCTTAATACAGGTGTGTGTTAATACAATGCCCAGGTGGAAAGACATCAGCAAGGACCTCAAAAGCAACTGTTGAACATCAATCAGTGAAGGGTCAAAGGTTGTTTAGAGTCCATCGTTCCACAGAGAGAAACATTCATAAGTGAACATTTCAGATGAGTCTTCACAACATATTCACCCTGAAGGTCAGACTGTGCAGTGCTGAGCTCCATGTCAGACTACAGGCCTCAGTCAGCAGGTTACAGGTCAAGGTGATAGAAACTGACCCCGTTAAGGTAAATGACTCACCTGTGGGTTTGTTGGTCTGTTCTCAGGTGGGAACTCTCTCACCACCTACACGACCAGCCTCCCGCCCCGTGTGAACAGCCTGACGCTGCGAGTAGCCATAACCTTGAAAGACATGGACTCCATCGCACCTAAAGTCCCTGGCCTGGAGCACCTGGACATCGAGCAGAACCGCTCCAGTGGCAGCCTCTGCAGACGAATCCCCATGTTGTTTCCTCAGCTCAGGACCCTGAGGATCCGGTGAGTTTGACACACTGCTGGTTTTATTTAACCACAGCAGATTCAGGACTACAACCAGGAAATAACCCAATAACCTGTAGACTAGTTTGTAACAACTTCCTGTCTCTTGACCTGCAGGTTTTTAACCTGTAGACTAGTTTGTAACAACTTCCTGTCTCTTGACCTGCAGGTTTCTAACCTGTAGACTAGTTTGTAACGACTTCCTGTCTCTTGTTCTGCATGTTTTTAAAGCTGCACTGACATCATGTTTTAACTATAAATCATTTTGCACTACATATATATGTACAGTATTATCATTGAACTATGTTCGTTTTTGCAAAATAAATTGTAAATATATTAAAATTTCATTACAAGTTATGGTAATTTTCTCGTTGGGACACGCCCACAGAAATCCAAGAACTTCCGCAAAAGGTCACGTGACGTAAGGAGACGAGACTCTGCTCAGTGCGCACCTTGTAAACAACATGGCTGCCGATACAGAATTGGACGTATTTAGCAAACTGAGTGAAGAATAGAGCGATTTTTAGTCAGTTTGGGAAGCCAAAGTTATTTCAGGGGGTTAAACAATAAACTGCAGGTTCTTATTCATGTCTGCAGCCGTATTTAATGAAGCCTTACCAACGAGGAAGCAGGTGTCAAGCCGCGACTTTACTTGACTTGTGAGGACCGAAGAGGACGTGATGGAACCTGTTCACGTTGTCCACAGAGCACTGATTGGTACTGCTTTAATTAATGTATCCATCTAATAATTATTCAACATTACTTGTAGTTTAAAAAAGATGAGTCCCTTTGAAGCATCTGTTTTATTTTCTGTTTATTCTAACGTTATGTGCAAAATTTCACCCAAATTCTGTCTAAATAACCACTACATTTTCATAGCTGATCATCAGTGGTTTCAGCTGTAATAATCAAAATAAAACAATATTTGATATTCACCCTATTATAAGTTTAATCATATAAATATTTGCTAATTTAAGCTTGTACTACCTTTTCTGCCAGTGTTTTTTTGTTGTTGCATACAGGTAGTCCCCGACTTACGAGCGCTCTGACCTATGAGGTTCCGGACTTACGAGCTGGCAAATTTTTGGAAAAAACGCAAAAAATACTGAGTTTTTCTGTGATTTTTCACCACAGTTCGTTAGCTAAACATGTGGACACACGTTTCCGATCATTTTTATGCACTCGTAAGCAGTTTTTCGATGAAAAACGAGTGTTTGTAGTCGCGCTAGCAAAACCGTTCCAACTTACGAGCGAAATTCCGGACTTACGAGACACGTGGCGGCCGTTCCAAGTTACGAATTTTCGCTTTACGAGCGCCTCGGAGGAACGGAACTCGCTCGTAAGTCGGGGACTACCTGTATTTAGATAATGTTATCAAGTTTTTTGTGGTAATTTCTGCTACTTTGAGCAAGCATCCTACATTCTGCTCGGCTGATGTGAAGTTTTGACCTTCTTTTCTTTGTGGTTCATGCAGGAACGTGTCCTCGGTCGCGGTGCTGATGATATGACCAGTCTGAAGAGTGGACGCTTGCAGCCAGAGCACGCTGGAAGTGATGGGAAAAAACGCTGCTGCTGAGGTGACATGATCACAGACAACATCCATCCACCCACCCATCCATCATCTGACACCCACCCATCCAACAACTATCCAAAAAACATAAATTCAGAAATATTTGAACAATTAAAACATGTTTATTTTTCCAGGTGTATTTGTACAAATTGCCAATGACCAGAGGTGATTGAAGAAATTCGTCGAAAGGTGAAGATTTCAGATGCGTTACCCAGTATAGCTTTCAGACAGGCTGTCTGGATGTTGTTCTAAAAATAATAAACAACAATAAAAAAAACTTATGATTGTACAGTATTATGACGTGATTTTGTCTGTAGTAGTAAAAGTATTTTGTGATAATAAATTTTCTAATACATTTGATTTCATTTCATTATTTAAACAAAAAAAATTTAAGCAAAGAAAAAAAGTACAAGTTCTGCCCTGCCCTTGGAAACCGCACCCCCCATCTCAACACAAACGTGGGGGAGGCTGTGTACAGGTTGCACTGACGCTGTATTCCCAGCCAGATAAAAGATGAGATGTTGGTCCTTCTGGATCGACTGAGGAAGTTTAAACTGGAAAGTGCTGAAATGGAAGAACAAGACCAAAGTAAGACCAAAAGTAAGTGATAGGGATTGAAATGAGCTTTATAATAATTGGGATGGATGGGTGGGTGGATGGATGGATGGATGTTGGATGGATGGATGCATGGGTGGGTGTCAGATGATGGGTGGATGGATGGATGCATGGGTGTCAGATGATGGATGGGTGGATGGATGGATGTTGTCTGTGATCATGTCACCTCAGCAGCAGCGTTTTTCCCATCACTCCCAGCGTGCTCTGGCTGCAAGCGTCCACTCTTCAGACTGGTCATATCATCAGCACCGCGACCGAGGACACGTTCCTGCATGAACCACAAAGAAAAGAAGGTCAAAACTTCACATCAGCTGAGCAGGATGTAGGATGCTTGCTCGTGCATGGGTGGGTGTCAGATGATGGATGGATGGGTGGGTGGATGGATGTTGTCTGTGATCATGTCACCTCAGCAGCAGCGTTTTTCCCATCACTTCCAGCGTGCTATGGCTGCAAGCGTCCACTCTTCAGACTGGTCATATCATCAGCACTGTGACCGAGGACACGTTCCTGCATGAACCACAAAGAAAAGAAGGTCAAAACTTCACATCAGCTGAGCAGGATGTAGGATGCTTGCTCAAAGTAGCAGAAATTACCACAAAAAACTTGATAACATTATCTAAATATGCAAAAAAAAAAACACTGGCAGAAAAGGTATTACAAGCTTAAATTAGCAAATATTTATATGATTAAACTTATAATAGGGTGAATATCAAATATTGTTTTATTTTGATTATTACAGCTGAAACCACTGATGATCAGCTATGAAAATGTAGTGGTTATTTAGACAGAATTTGGGTGAAATTTTGCACATAACGTTAGAATAAACAGAAAATAAAACAGATGCTTCAAAGGGACTCATCTTTTTTAAACTACAAGTAATGTTGAATAATTATTAGATGGATACATTAATTAAAGCAGTACCAATCAGTGCTCTGTGGACAACGTGAACAGGTTCCATCACGTCCTCTTCGGTCCTCACAAGTCAAGTAAAGTCGCGGCTTGACACCTGCTTCCTCGTTGGTAAGGCTTCATTAAATACGGCTGCAGACATAAATTAGAACCTGCTGTTTATTGTTTAACCCCCTGAAATAACTTTGGCTTCCCAAACTGACTAAAAATCACTCTATTCTTCACTCAGTTTGCCGTCGAGTTAATCACACCTGAGTGAAGTTGGCCCCCCCACCTTCTCGAAATCAAACAAAATTGGTGTCAAACGTTTGTGCTACGTTTGTGCTGGTTTGTGCAGCAAAAATTTTTGTTTGTGCCGCTATCATTTAAAAGTTATAAAGAAATGTTTCTAGAGGTCATCAAAGGTCAACCAGCCCCCCCACCTTCTTCAAATCAAACAAAATTGGTGTCAATCAACTCGGCTACGTTTGTGCTGGTTTGTGCAGCTAAATTTTTTGTTTGTGCTGCTTTGGCTTTGAAGATATTAATGAAAGTGTAAAGGTCAAAAGGTCAACCAGCCCCCCCACCTTCTCTAAATCATACAAAATTGGTGTCAATCAACTCGGCTACGTTTGTGCTGGTTTGTGCAGCAAAAATTTCCGTTTGTGCCGCTATCATTTTAAAGTTATAAAGAAATGTTTCTAGAGGTCATCAAAGGTCAACCAACCCCCACCTTCTTCAAATCAAACAAAATTGGTGTCAATCAACTCGGCTACGTTTGTGCTGGTTTGTGCAGCAAAAATTTTCATTTGTGCTGCTTTGGTTTATGAGATATTAAAAATGATTTATAGGTCATCCAGAGGTCATATCCCCACAACTTGCTCCAAATCAAACCAAAGTGGTCTACTTTTTTAATGCTCCATTTGTGCTGGTTTGTGCAACAAAAAATTTCATTTGTGCTACTTTGGTTTATGAGATATTAAAAATTATTTATAGGTCATCCAGAGGTCATATCCTCACAACTTGCTCCAAATCAAACCAAAGTGGTCTACTTTTTTAGTGCTCCATTTGTGCAGCAAAAATTTTCATTTGTGCTGCTTTGTTTTATGAGATATTAAAAATTATTTATAGGTCATCCAAAGGTCACATCCCCACAACTTGCTCCAAATCCAACCAAAGTGGTCTACTTTTTTAGTGCTCCGTTTGTGCAGGTTTGTGCTGCTTTGGCTTTGAAGATATTAATGAAAGTTTAAAGGTCAAAAGGTCAACCAGACTCCCCACTTTTATATAATCAAACAAAATTGGTGTCAAACGTTTGTGCTCCGTTTTTGCTGGTTTGTGCATCAAAATTTTTTATTTGGGTTAGCCTTAACCATTGCTTTGAACATATTACTGAAACCTTAAAGCAGAGAAGCTTCACTTATTCCATTATAACCAACTCATGACCACAATTGTTTACAAATGACCTTTATTTGTCTTGATTATCTGGCTTTACAATTCAGCGCACAGAATATTCAACAACATTCTACAATAAAAGATTATTTGTTTAAAGAACACTACATTCATCTTTATGTTTCGTGTCACCAAGCATTCAAAGTTGCCCTTCTGGTGCAATAACTGTTATTTTTGGTGTTATGTTGAAAGACCTTTATCAACTAACATAACTCCCTGTCATCTTAGTATTATGTTCAGAGCAACATGTGGCTAATGTATTTAATATGAAAGATTGCTAAACATAAACTTGAGTTGAACAAATGCTAAAATAAAGTATGCATTCAATTGGACAAAAACGTTAATATGCTGGTTACAGAAATAGCAAAGCTCACCATTACTCTTTTACATAGAGCACAGCATGAGGGCATATGCTGGTTTTTTCATATGGTGTCATTACTTCTTTTCTGAGGTCATCGTACATTTCTCAGGTGCCCGGGGGCCTCTTACAAAATGCCACATAATGCCCAATAGTTTCAGGCGTTGGACCCTCCTGAAATGCTATGATGGCTTTCAGTGTGAGTCTCTGTTCTTGAAGTTGAAGGGTTGATGGAAATTCACTGAGGGAAAACTGCTTGGGTTTGGTGACACTTTGCTCCACAGTTGTGGGACAGAATTGTCCAAGGTCTATGTCAATCCAGACAAGTTCTCACACTCTGTGACTGTGCCAAACAGTCCCCATACAGAGGATGTTTTCTGACATGTTTGTTTTACATTCTGCTGGGCATGTATCAGGACTTTGGATTGGTCTTAGGCATGGAGATGCTGCAAGGTGGAGCCCTTGTTCAACAGCAGACTGAAGGTGAGCTATGCCAGAAGATGACAGGACTGACAAGTCAGACAGAGTGAGACAGAAGAGTCCTTATATTTATTTTTCACAGATTATCTGTACCATACTGTAATATTGCAAAATATTGGTATTTACAAATACGGAGGTTGCATACTGCAGCTTTTAAGATTTCAATGACAGCTACTGATTCTCTGTTGTGTTATTTGAAATGTTTCAACATATTCATGTAACAGGATTGTTTTTATTATTATTTTGCTACACAGATGCCAAAGAAGTCATTGGTTCCCCAAACAGCTGTAATTGAAGTCCTCTGTGCTTCAAAAAACGCAGTCATAAGAAATGGCAACATCGCAAGTCCACGTGATGGGATATGGGGAGAGCTCAGTAAACATTTTGGCGAAAAGCTAACACCAAAAGCCCTTTACACATTTGTCAAATTAAACAGACACAATGTCTGGGCTACTCTTGATTATAAAAATGAAAAGAACATGACAGAGACAGACAGCAGTGAGAGTCACACTCCTTTTGACCAAAGCACGTCTCCTTTACAAAAGAAAGGCAATAAGACTTTTAATGTGGAGCTCCCATTTG
Source organism: Garcialebias charrua (assembly GCA_038048925.1). NCBI lineage: Eukaryota > Metazoa > Chordata > Actinopteri > Cyprinodontiformes > Rivulidae > Garcialebias > Garcialebias charrua. The sequence goes on along the minus strand of JBBPBX010014743.1, from coordinate 1,678 downwards.
AACAGTGTATGCATATGATTCCAGAGAGAGTCACATACAAAAAGGATATGTTTAAAAAAAGGGCACTGTACACCATTTTGAAGAGAGGCACATCGACTCACATTGTGAACGAGGGAATCTGGAATGAAATTAAAAGTTCTTGCACTTTTACATTTAAAAGAGCCAAGGTGTACCCCAACCAGGTGTCATCTTTCATCAAAATAACAGGTTTCTGTAAAGAGTGCAAGGGTCAACTGTACATTACATGTGAAAAGGAACCGGACATGCAGTGCCCAATGGTGCTTTGGTGTGTGATGGAAAACACGGACGAATCCCTACACACAGGGTTTTCAAAGAGACCATTGTCTGGAAGACTGTGTGAAGAAGTTAAAAAAGAACTTTGTGAAGGTAGACAGCAGCCACATGTGTGGAGAGCATCACAGGCAGAACAACTGATGGACTTTGGAGACCCTGAGCCAAGTCATCTACCAAATTTAGCAAATTTATCTACCTGAGCTCGTCCCACACCTAATAAGATTGGGAGGATACCTACCACTCTGGACTGGAGTAATGGTTCCCCTGTTTCACAGCGAAAAGCTCACTGCAACTTCAGCTAATGTTGAAGCTGAGTTCAAGAACATTAAACATGGCTTGTTCAAGCATGAAAATCTTCCTATTAGGGTTGATAAATTCATTTCACGTCATCTTGGTTTCATTGAGGGAAACATGAGGATCTGTTCTGCCAAAAAAATAAAAAAAGAAGCAGAGGCTGCCAGAACAGAAGAAACAGTGAAGCTTCAGGATCCAATCGAAAGTTCTGAGGAACAAGAAATGGATGAAAACTGCTCTCAGGAACCGAACACAGAAGAAACAGCAGCATTGGAAAACTGGAGAGGCCTTGCAGTCCCACCAAAGAAGAGGAAGTTTACATCATACCTCTCCCCTTGTCCCGAATGGCTCCATTCTGATCCAGCTGTAAAATTGAAAAAAGTTAAGCTGGGGATTCAAAAAAATGGAAATAATCAACAACCAATCAGAATCTGCAAGGAACGGTACTGCGTCACCAACACCTGTGCCTTTGATGCAGTCTGTCAAGGTATGTGCTACGCTTTCTGTGACAGTGTTTCTGCTCAGAATGTGCTAAAAGGTACAGAGAAAAATAAAGTGATCCAGCTTGTGAAAGACATTGCTTCAAAGGGTGTCACTCCACATACCGATTCTTTGAGAGCTGAGATTCTGAGTTTAATATTCAGCCCTGTTCAGTTGAAGTCTGGTGTTCATCATGTTGATGCACAGTGCCATGTGTCCACAGTTATTCAAAATATAATGACAGAAAATCCAAGTAGTCACTTCACAAGACAGTGTTCCTCTCTGTACTGTAAACTTCACGTTCCAAATACAAGGAAAGTACCTTTCATTTCCATTGACTTGTCAGTCCTGTCATCTTCTGGCATAGCTCCAGTGTTAATTTTGACAGCTATTTTTAATTTAGTTTTAGTCTTAGTCATGTGACTAAAACATCATTTAGTTTTAGTCATTACTTAGTCATCAGAATTTTTTTTGTTTTAGTCTAATTTTAGTCGACAAATCAATGAAAACATTTAGTCGACGAAAATAATTAGTCGACAAAATTAACACTGGCAGTGTTAATTTTGACAGCTATTTTTAATTTAGTTTTATTCTTAGTCATGTGACTAAA
>JBBPBX010014742.1:36640-50452 GCA_038048925.1 Garcialebias charrua | reverse complement strand
GCAAAACACACAACTGAAACTTCATGACTTAGCCTTTGCAGGTGTCCCTCGGGCACGAGCATATATTTTTCGAGCATGCTGCTTCCAGAAAGCAGTACCTAATCATTTTATAAAACACCAAACATTCAAGTTAAACTCAGTTTTCATCATAGAAAAATAATGTGATCTCCAGTTTCAGTTTTAATTAAAATGTACAGTAGTTACCTCTTGTTCCTTCACAGTCCACAATTTCATTGTGGTGACTGTCAATTAGGACAATGGGCTCATCCTGCCCAAGAGCATCAACCACTTTGGCTGTGATGCTGGCCACTGAAGCTTCAAACTCAGAAAAATTAACTGTAATAGTTTTTTTTGTTTCGAGGGTCCCATCGATTACCTCAGCTACAAGGACACTCCTAAGTGTAAACAAAACACCAATTTAGATGCATAAAGTCACCGGTTAAATAACTGTTGTTATAAAAACTATTATAGTTTTACTGTTGCATCATCTTTACTCCACAGGTTCTTGGAGCCTGAGGTCTAGAGGAGGAAGTTGATGCAGTTGCACTTTGGGGACAGCGAAAGGCAAACCTCACAGGGGCTTCAGTTGATGCTGGGGTTGAGGTGTCACTAGTGGTCTCACCATGGACCTCATAGTGGCTACTGCTTGTTAATTCAAATGTATTGAAAGCCCCATCATTATCTGGCAACACACCTCGGTTGTCATCCGCAGTCAAAAAAATAGTCAGCACGCACCTGAAAGAAAGAAAAAAGTTATGCCTCTTTTCCACCGCTCGGCTCGGCTCGGGTTGGATCGGCTCAGGTCGGCTCAGTTCGGGTCGGGTCACATCTATGTTCTGTTTCCACAGCTTTTTTGTACCCCTTCTGTGGGCGGGGTCCAGAATCCTACTCGTCTTACCACATGGTGGCAGTAGTGTTCCTCAAGCTATTTACTACAGTACTAGCCACCACTAGAAGAAGAACACAATAAAGACTTTGTATCACAAATTATCAATTCTATCAAAAACCACATAGCTGATATTTTTCAAAAAAATCTAGTGTGATCACAACATATTCATACACGAAATGTATCCTGTTGGAGTTATTTGAAATAAAATTCAATGTTTTATAGACATAAATGTGTCAACCTACGTCCATTATTTTCTACTTTGTATTACATATTATCAATTCTATCAAAAACCACAAAGCTGATATTTTTCAAAAAAATCTAGTGTGATCACAACATATTCATACACGAAATGTATCCTGTTGGAGTTATTTGAAATAAAATTCAATGTTTTATAGACATAAATGTGTCAACCTACGTCCATTATTTTCTACTTTGTATTACATATTATCAATTCTATCAAAAACCACAAAGCTGATATTTTTCAAAAAAATCTAGTGTGATCACAACATATTCATACACGAAATGTATCCTGTTGGAGTTATTTGAAATAAAATTCGAATTTTTATAATTTATTTTCGTTGTGCAAACACAGGTTTTGGAAAAAGTCAAAGCGAAACTACTTTAAATGCAGCACATTTGACCATACGTGACAATATTAAAGCGTGGTTAAGCTCAGGAGCCCTCGTACTATTAAAGTCAGCTATGAAATATATTTTATATCTGTTCATTGAGCTACATTTAAAGACATAAAGCCGCCCGCGCGCCGCGTGTTACTCGTGGCGAAACTACTTTTTAAAATCGTGCAGTTTTGAGCAGTACGTGATTTTATTAAGGACACGTTCAGCTGAAGACCCATCTTTGCTATAAATTTAAAAAATAACAATTGTTTTTACCGTGTTATTCATGTAAAAGTCCTGCCGTGGTAGCTTCCCTCGCTTCCGTAAAAACAGCTCTCGTCTCCTCCTCCCTCCTTCCGGAGCGGGTGAGCTCGCTTCAGTACACCTCTGAAAGCAGCCCGATAATCTCAGGAAATCTCGCGCGGCTCCGCTCGGAATAGCCGGTGGGAAAGGATGAAAGGGGGTCTCTGCGACGCACATATGACGTAACATCCGACCCGAGCCGACCGGTGGAAAAGGGGCATTAAATGGTAAATAATAAACAATTATTTTATAAAACGTGGTGTGGTATACAGTACACTTAATTTTTATTACTTTAAACTTAGAATTACTGAAGTCGTATTCGCCCTATATGTTATTACAAATTCCACCACACTTGACAATTATTCAAAACATAAGATTTAAATACAATTGTGGGCTATTAAATCCATGAGTATTTTAAGACCTTAGCGATAAAAGTTAGCGTTAGCCTACGGTCAATTATTGTTAAACATACAACATTATCAAATGTAATGATTTAATAACTTACTTGGAATATTAATGAAATCTTACTGACGGTAAGATCTTCTGCTTTCAATGTAATGCGTCGACTCCCTCTGAATAAGACAAACATTTCCATTGTAGAAGTGAATATCCAAAAACGTTAAATACAGAAATACCGGTATGTAAAAGAAAATTTTCTTCTTCTCCTTGTGGATTTGAATGGCGGTAGTTGGCAAGAAACTGAAGGTGTGCATTACCGCCATCTACTGGTAACTGAAGAACTAATGTGCCACGAGTTCAGTATTCATTTCCGGTTCCGCCATAAGCTCTCGTGTTGAATAGCAAAATAAAAGCTTGCTTTGGTTTACGCAAAAACCAAAACGTACACCTTTTTTTATTTTTGGCAATTCCGTTTTTCTAATTTCTTTTTAAAAACGAAATAACGAAAAAACCATTTGAAAACCGTTTTTGTAATTTCGTTTTAAAACGAAAAAACGGAATAACCAAAGCTTGTTTGGTTATTTATTTTTTATTTTGAAACGGAATAACCAAAGAACGAACCATACACAGATTTTCTTCATATGGACAATGCCATTTAGATAATCACCAGCCCCAAGAAAAACATCCGTCTTGGATTGTGCAAGGTGCACATCAACGAACTAAGCTGCTTTGACTGGCTTGTGCAACTTGTAAAGGACAAGGGGTCAACCATGCAACCTGTACTTATATATTGCCAAACGTTAAAAACGGAGGGGAGAGTTTTTTCATACTTAAAAGCTGAATTTCAAGACTACGCCTGGGTAGACTGTGATCATGATCATAAAAAGGAAAACCTACTACTGTAATTGGTATGTTCAAGACACTCCCACAAAACAAGGACCAAGTGTTGTCTTCACTGGGAGAGGAAGGTAATTGCCGTGTAGTTGTTGCAACTACAGCCTTAGGAATGGGGATGAATTTTCCTAATGTTTCACATGTGGTGATGTATGGTATTCCTAGTGACTTAGAGTCCATAATACAACAGGTGGGCAGGGCTGGAAGAAATGGTCAGCCATCTCATGCCATCATATACAACACAGGACATGTATTTAAGGTGGAGGAAGAGGTAAAGCAGCTGCTGACGGTAGGCAAAACCACATGTTTTAGAAAAGAGCTGTATTCACATTTTGAAACTGAAGCCAGCCATTTAGAACCAGGTCATCTCTGTTGCACCTACTGTCACACTATCTGCTCTTGTTCATCCAGCACATGCACTGAACCCCCCCCAGATTATGAACAGATTCAGAAAAAAAATGCTATTTGCAGATCTAGGAATGTGACAGCAGAGGACAGGTCTTTGATTGCAGATCTGCTCCATGGTTACAGGGCCAGTCTAATCACTCCATCAAATAGACTCTTCACCTCACATGAAGCATGCACTGGTTTCAGTCAACAACTGGTGGACTCTGTGTTGAATCATTGTCAATATATATTTCACCTGTCATACATAATTGACAATCTTTCTGTATTCTGTTTAGACCATGCTAAAGAAATATTACTTATCATTTGTGATGTGTTTGGAGATGTTCAAAGTCAACTTTATTGTCAAAACTGCAATATGTACAGGACATACACAGGATTGAAATTGCATTTTTCTCAGTCCCTCGGTGCAACAGTAACCATTTAAACACTAAAACACTAAAATATTTAATAAACAAGCATAAAATTAAATAATAAAAGTGTAGTACTGTCCTGTGTTTTTGCATAGTAGTTTTTGCATAGTAGTATAAAAGTATAAAAAGTTTCACCAACACCAAACACCAACATTTAATAAAGTCAGAGTCAGAGTCAGAGAGAATTTATTGTCATTTGCACCGCATGTAGTACATGTGTTGAAAACGAGATTATGTACACAGGGTCCCAGTTACATCCAACAACAAATGCAAGAGAAATACAATAATAACATCTAGGATTAACTAAGAGAGACATCACATCAGCTAGTAATACACTAAGCCCTAATGTAGTAGAAAAACATCATTATAAACAGCAGCACGAACATGAGCAGATGGTCACAGATGAACGCAGCAACAAGAAACAGATCAGTACAGTATCAGTATGATGTGACCTTTTGCAGTGTTTATTCTTATTATTTATTTATTCATGAGTCTGACAGCCTCAGGGTAGAAGCTGTTTCTCAGTCTAGTGGTTCTACATTTGATGCTCCTCAACCTCCGTCCCGAGGGGAGTGGTGCAAAGAGTGAGTGTGCTGGGTGAGTGAGGTCTTTCATGATGCAGGTGGCTCTTTTTCTGCATCTGGAGGTGTAAATGTCTGTGATGGTGGGGAGACTGACTCCCACAGACTTCTGTGCAGCCTTCACCACTCTCTGCAGAGCTTTTCTCTCTGCAACTGTGCAGCCTCCATGCCACACATTGATACTGGAGCACAGGACGCTCTCCACTGCACACCTGTAGAACGAGGTGAGGACTGGGCTTCTCAGACCGGCTCGTCTCAGCCGTCTGAGGAAGTAGAGTCTCTGATGACCTTTCTTGATCAGGCTGGTGGTGTTATTGCTCCAGCTGAGGTTATCATTCAAGTGTACACCCAGGTATTTGTAGCTGGAGACCACCTCCACCGCAGATCCACCTATATACAGTGGGGTGTGGGTGTGTTTGTTCCTTCTGAAGTCCACAATCATCTCCTTCGTCTTCTTCACATTCATGTGAAGGTTGTTCTCTTTGCACCAGCTCTCCAGATGTTCCACCTCCTGTCTGTAGCTGGATTCATCATTATCTGTGATGCATCCCACCACAGCTGTATCATCTGCAAACTTAACAATATGACAGCCTGGATGTGTGGCTATACAATCATATGTGAGCAGAGTGAACAGAAGAGGGCTCAGCACACATCCCTGAGGAGAGCCAGTGCTGAGGGTGATGGTGGAGGAGGAGAAGTTGTGGATCTTCACGGACTGTGGTCTGTCTGTTAAGAAGTCTAAGACCCAGTTACAAATAGAGGGGCTTAGTCCAAGTGTGGATAGTTTGTCTATCAGAGTTTGGGGGATCATGGTGTTGAAGGCAGATGTGAAGTCCACAAAGAGCAGACGCACGTATGAGTCCTTCTGATCCAGGTGGGTGAGAGCAGTGTGGACCACGGAGGAGATGGCGTCCTCTGTTGATCGGTTCTCACGATATGCATATTGATGAGGGTCCTCGTTGATGTTGACGGCTGTCTTGATGTGGGACATGACCAGTTTCTCAAAACATTTAGCGACTATCGGGGTGAGAGCCACCGGTCTGTAGTCATTCAGACCAGTCACTGTGGAGCTTTTTGGGACTGGGATGATGGTGGCGGTCTTCAGGCAGGTGGGAACTGACTCCAGTGCAAGTGAGGTGGTGAAGATGTCAGCCAGCACCTCACAGAGCTGGTCCGCACATTCCTTCAGAACTTTCCCTGGGATGTTGTCTGGACCCGTAGCTAAACATACTGTAATCAAAAAAGAAATAGAGTGTAATACTGTCCTGAGCTTTTCCGTCGAAGTATAAAAGTATAAAAAGTACATCTATAAAATAAATGAAGGTTCTGGCATTTGACATTTGTAAAATAGTGACAAAGTAGCATATGAGGTTAATGTACACAGTATATGTATGAGGTAGTTGATATTGGTATAGAGGTAAAGTGGCATATGTAATAAGGCTAGTAAAAAGAATATATACTGTATATCAGCAGTAGTGTATAAACAGTAGTAATAAATGTAAACAGTAAATGTAAACAGTAGTATGACTACACAGCGAATCCAGCATGCCCAAATTAACACCATCAGATTTGAATTCAACACTTCTAAAGTGTCTATATGGGTCCACACCAGAAAGTGTTAATTTAACTCTATTTGGAGAGTTAGTATCTTAACTCTAATTAAGTGTCAAAAATCAACTCTGTCTGGAGTTAATAATTTAACACTTACTAACACTAACTAGGTGTTAAAGATAAAATATTAACTCTCCCAGAGTATTTTTTCAACTACATAAGAGTTGAATTATTAACTATCCCAGAGTAATTTTTAACTACTTAAAGCTGCTATATGTAACTTTTCTAACAATATATTTTTAACATATTTCTTCACTCTGTCACTAGACTGATGTTAGAGAAGTAATCTCTGAAAAAAAAAAAATATATATATTGTCCCCTTGCTTCTCCAGGTGGTAAATAAGCATTTCTAAAAAGAAAAAGTGACCCGCCATTAACCAGCCAATAAAAACAGAGTTTGTAACCAGCCAATAAAAACAGAGCTTGAATTTGAATCAGCCAATAAAAACAGAGCTTGAATTTGAATTTCAGCAGACCATGGCAGAGCAGAGCCATATATGGCTCTGAGGGGGAGGGATCAGAATGCTTTGCCTGTTTAAATTTTTTCTAAGTGCTGCAGTTCTACAGAAACTGCAGACTGAACCTTTAAGAGTTGAAATATTAACTATCCCAGAGTATTTTTTAACTACATAAGAGTTATTTTAAATTAATAAAAAAATGTATTTTATTGTTTTAATTTTTTAGAAATACCTTGAACATAAAGAGGCAAGAATTTTCTGAAATGCATTTATTTCAAAACGTGCACCACAATTGAAAAATATTTTTCTAAAACATGTAACAATTTGGAACAATGTATGCTCTCTCACTTTCATTAGAATATTGCTTATCAAAGGGTCTGACGTATTTAAGCTGGTCAATGCAAATAACACTGCACTCATTATGTTTTTCTTAATATGCATGAAAGTGTTCATCAAAGTACAAGGTGTCTACAGTACAGCCTAGTATGAATGCATGTTGTTCCTGTATTTTGATATAGCAAATTTTCTTAAACACAGGTAGATCACTGGACATTCATGTACATAAAAACATGCCAACCTGGTATTCAGTGCCATAATTGTGTACCCATTTTGTAGTTGAAACATTTAAGTATAAATCTACATTTAATGACTCACACAATACATGTCCACCTTCCAAGCTATCAACTCTTTTTAATTTTAAAGGACCAAACTCAAACATTTTAAAGCAATAGTTTTCATAGTAGAAAGCCAATTGACGCTGATGTTGCTTTACCAGTGACTTTATAAGATTAAAAAAAAAAATCCAGACTTTTAAAAAAAGTTGTGCTTTGCTTCGAAACGCATACACCATATATAGATAAGAGGGCCAATTTTCTTGATACAGCTTGGATAGTGAATCATTAGGTGGTGTTTAGGAATTAAATTTTTATCAGGGAACAAATTCTTAAACATGTTATGGTGATCACAGATCAGATGTTTCAGGTAACATAGCATACCATCAGTAAGGACTGGGGAAATCACAATGTCAACAATTTGCAACAAAATGAGAACAAGTTTCCAGTGGCTATTGTCATGCTCAACTTCGTCTCCAAAAATGAGTGGAGTATTGCGGAGGGTACATAAGGATTGAATTGCATTCAAACCTAAGTGCTTGCTGTTATCATCTATTTTTAACCCACTTGGTTTATTTTTACGCTCTGCAAAACCATAATTAAAACTATAGATTCTGTCTAGTAATGTGCCAATAGAGATGTAGCCATTTTTGATCATGTATTGAAAAAACAGTTTGAGCTCATACTGTACAACCCCTTCCAACAAATCGTGCATTATATCAACAGCGTAATTGTCAGTGCTGTGAAAATATTCTAATGAATTGAGCACACAAGATCTTTTAACTCCATAAACATAAGAGAGAGCAGGGTCTTCACTTAAGGCATTGCCATGTTCAATATGAAGTTCTCTGGAGTGCAGAACAAGCCCAGAATTGTCTTCATTAAAAACAGACTGAATTTCTTCTTTGTTTATTAAACAAAACCTACAACAGTGTGTTGCACTAAATGATTCAACAAAACCTAATAATCCATTTAAAGCAAGGTTGTCTCCTGTAACTTGAATAACAGAACCAAACACTGGCTCTTCAGTGAACGGAAGCAGGATTCCTTTGGTTTTGAAATATATTTCTAGTAGTAATCCACATATTATGTTCTATGATTTGTGTTCACTTAAATTCCGCCATATTATGTGAATTGTGATACAAGGCGGAACCTTTTCTTCCGGGTTTTATTTTCAATAGGGAAGAGTTTTTCAGTTACACGCCTGCACCAACCAACAGCCCTGACACTTCCTGTTTACATTCAAGCTGATAGCTGATTGGCAGAGAGGCTGGCTGCGTGGTGAGCGTAGGGTGGTCCCAAGAGGCGATGACGACACCCAGGGGTTTATAGACGTGAGCCAGCCTTTGAAGTTCGTGTGTGGACTTGTGATTCGGAGTGAGGTCTGTTTGCAGCTGCAAGGTTTATTCTTATATGTATAATAAACCTGCACGTGCACATTCGTTTCAGAGCTTCCTTCAACTTTTGAACCGCAACAATTTGGTGACCACCAATGCTGAGAGTTTGAAGTTTGGCCTGACAACGTGGAGCCGTTCAGAGGCTCTGCTCCACCGAGGCGCACACGCGCGCAGTCAACAGGCACCTGCATTCTCAGGTGAGCAGGACTCCTCTTATCACAAAATGTCTGCTATCGGATACACTAAATTTTATGTTGACTGAGGACTGTACATTTCTGGGTGGGCTAATAATTACCGTGGGTTAGTTGTGGTTTCAGCTAAAAGTAAACGTGAACTACTGTTGGTATTTTTGTGTGTGCATTTTTTTGCGGTTGTTGTACATGTAAGTAAAGTGAAAGCACATAGTCCCACGTCCACATACACACAGGGATAATTTATGAGTGCCTGATAGATTGCTCACCCTCCCTCTCCATCCCCACTACTTCTACATGAGCTCCACCGGCCTTTCGGCTAGGAGACACGGTTCATTTTTATTGTGGGGCTCCGAGGGCTAATGGTGCCGAGATCTGATGCTTATCTCCGGGATCCGTTCGCCGTTGAGATAATCCAGGTTCTGATCCGGGCCATTTCCTGCCGTTTAGAGTGGTTTGGCCACTACGGAATTGCCGTTTGAAGTGGCTAGGTCACTCACGGGTCCTGTGATTGCTGTTCAGAGCCAGATTTATCCTTATTGTTAATACTGTATAACGAGCAAAAATAAAGGCAACAGGGACAGATTTTTTATTTTCATATATTGCATTTGTGGGTGAATTTAACTATAGAGACTGACCACTGCTGTGTTTTCTGTTTGGGGTGATATATATATAAATATAGTTTTATACTAGTCTTATATATATGAATATAGTTTTTATACTAGTCTTGTATATATATGTATAAATATGGTTTTTAGACTGGTCTTATTTCTGATGAGGAAAGTTGTGGCTGTACAGACAGCTGAGCACAGATACCAGCTGCTGGCCTCCCCCCACTGATTTACTACGGTTCCTACAGATAAGACTCCCCTCCTCCCAGCCGGTACCAGGAAAGAGACATCGCCTTGAGGTTCCCCTCTCCTTCTCCCCTCCTCCTCCCTTATGCACCTGTAACACAGATGTGACTAAGGGAGGTGTGTTCACTGGACCTGAAAGTTCTGGTCCAGGGACCGGCTCAGAGTTACTGTTTGTTAGTTTAGTTACCGTACTTCAGTGTTGCTGTTGAGAAAACTCCAGAGTACAGTAGTTAGTTTGAAAACTAAACATTATCTGCTTATCTCCTCTTGGACAGATTACGAGGGACTATTCGAGGACTTGGGTATTATACATTACTTAGACTCTCAGGAGACGTCCTACACTTTATTTATGAAGTTACGCAAGGGGTTTTGTGCCTATATTTTAGTTTTTGTTGGTTACTATCTATGGCAGTTTGTTGGACAATATAATCATTGTCCTCACAATGCAGTACTGTATTTTTTACTGATATGTACTTTTCACTCTGTGTTAAAGGCACATGCCAGAATTTTATAGGTGGGCTTGATATAAATGTGTTGACAACTATTATCTTGCCTGTTGCAAGAAGTTTCTATACATTTACATGCAGGGTTAATTTCACGCCATTAATGAATTGCTGTTACGTTTCCAGTTCTCATCAAATTTAGCCTTGTGGGGTGTAGGTCATGTTTAATGACATATTTTACATATATGTTACGGGACACATTCATGTGTGGACAAGACCTGTGTAATGGTAGTTTGGAGTACTTTAGTGGTTTATTTTTTATTTTATTTTATTTATTTTTATATGTGTATTTCTTTTCTTCTTGGAGGACTGCCGCTTGTTTGTTCTGCAGGAAGTGTTTGGCCTTCTGACCTGCCTGACAGAGTCCAGAAGGGAGTCTTCTTGTTGCTAGCAGATGTGTTCATGACATGTACTGCGGGGGGTGACTTTATTTAGGTGTTTTCTGAGGATTTCAGCTTGGCATCTTATCAGTGAATTCTGCAGGTGTTCCATGACACCTTGGTTAACATAACTAATTCTACTTGATATTTAGGTTTCAGATAAAAGCACACAGTTTAAAATTTTTGTTATCTCCCTACACGCGTGCATTACACAGTACACAACTAGGTACACTCAACCATAGCATTGAGAAGATTGCATCTTGACTCTGGTTTTGGGTCGCCAGGACAGATCACATGTTATGTTGTCATTGAAACCAGGTTTGAAAAACACCGTGACTCTTCGGAAAACTCCTGATGGCGCCTGCACTGGAATAAACAGAACTACCAGAATGTGTTGTGTTCAACTGAGCTGCTAGCTGACGGCGCCTGCACTGAATGAACTGAGCTACCATAATGCCTTGTGGACTGACACACGATCATGCTCAGCTAAGCTGCAAGCTGACATGATTCATACCTGAACTGTTACGTGGAGTTTTGCACGTCTGCACCAGCTTCAACTCAAGTCTAATCATGAACTGTGGTCTGGTCTGCATACACATATGGGCATTTGACATGTATCTCCAGGATGGGGGCTGGAGAACGACATGACAAGCGCTAGTCAAGCTGGAATGCGTCACTACCAAACATTGCAGCCTGGCTGACGTGTCGGCTGACCATGTGATCTTCAGGTGGTGATTCAATAACTTCAGTTTTCATGATCAGTACTATCTTTGTTATGGTAGAACCTCACGTACACTCATTACAAATGCATACATGTACGGATCTCACTGACACGTGACTAGGGGTGGGCCATATCGTCTCGTCTACGATAATACCGGTGGATTTTTTGACACCGGTGAAAAAAATTATATCGCGGCATCCTATGATGACGTCATTTGACTGCGTCACTTTGCGATAACTGTGGTTTTGTGGAGGAACGCGGACCGCGTGAAGCAGCAGACAGCAGCCGGTGTTCCGTGGAGACTGCCTTCATGTGGAGATGCCCTACATTTTGTTAATACGCATGCGCGCGCACACCGAACCCGAGGAGGAGGAACGAGCTAGCATTAGCCTCATAGCTGCATCCTCGTAGCTTCACCGGGCAGCCGGCTTTGAGCGATCAGAGGTCCCTGGAGCTCGCCTCGATGTCGGACTGGAAGCCGAAGACATCGGGGGACAACGCGCTAACTTGGAATAATAAAGCCGACAACCTTTTAGGAGGTGCGTGCAGCTAAACCGGACTGCCCGGAGCTGCGGGTTTGGGGGCTAAAATGCTAACAGCTGAACGCGGCGCGCACAGACTGCGGCGTCGGTAAGTCATTAAAACTTTTTCTGTCTCCAACTGTATGAAGTTAGGATACTAACAGTCCTTCTGTAAAGGGTTTAAACTGCGTGGTGCTACAGAAAGCTGCGAAGCTCAGACGTAACGCAGCGGTGCTAACAACTGGAGCTAACAGCTGGAGCTAACAGCAAACTGATGACAGAAGCTGCCGCTTAAAGTAAGAAATTATTATTTTTATTTACTGTATGCTCTTTTAAAATGTGTTAAAGTGTTAGAATAGTCATTACCGCACACCTCAGTGGCGGCTGGTGCGGTATATATATTTTTGCTTGTTAAATATGAATATTTTTTTTGTATTCTGGTGACTGTTGTGAAATATCGTCTGATATCGTTATCGGGGTATTTCAAAAAATATATCGTGATATCATTTTTTGGTAATATCGCCCACCCCTACACGTGACCTGCACAGCCACACTTCTCATACATTGTTGGATAACGTCATAAATTTTTGTTTTTTTGGGTGGCCATGTACTCGTGTTAGAGCGGTAAAATTTGGTGGTTTTCCATGTTCTGTGTGGACACCTGTTGCATTCACTTTCGGGTATTTGAGGACACATCTTTCCAGGACTGGACTGACAGCTTCAGGTGTTTGTTGATGCTAGTTTTCCTGTCATGCATACGGTATTATGACTGCTTATGGTTGTACTACGGATTGGATGTTTTGAAGTATTCATTTTTCTTTGTTGTTCTTTTTACACCTGCAATGGTTCATGTGTGGTTGACATGTTGTTCTACATCTTGTGTACCGTCTCATGGACAGATGATGTTGGCCTTGTGTTTGTGAGTTTCAGCAGGGATTTGTTAGATTCATGTTGTGAGCATTCAATTCTTTTGTTTGAAACAGGATGATTTCTGTTTGCCTCCTGTTTCAAAAGGGGAAGTGAGGAACATGCAGTTAAACACACCATTTTAAATGACTAATTAGATCAACGTTTTAACTCTTCATACAACGATAAGAGCTGGAAATGGTCCTTACAAACAGTTATACATTTAATAAGGTTACAAAAGATCATTTTACTAAGTGCCTCAAAACAGGTTGTTGGATAATAGTTGATCAACAAGATTCTGTTAAACCCACCTATTGGTCTGAACGTTTGGGGTAACTCATACAGGTTTAGTGCTGACTTTTTCTTATTTTTCATTTACAGGTCAAATCGGTTTCTACTGGACTTCTGATGAAAATTGTGAAGAATTTATATTTGAAAAGGGGAAATGCACTTTACAATCACTTGATTCCACAGCTGTGATAGACAAGCAGAAAAACTTACCATAACTGGGTTTACATTCCTCCCCTTTTCAGCAGATTAATTAATGTTGAATGAATGCTTAATGTTGCAGTGTGAACAATGAAGGGAAGATCTATTTCCCTGCACATGTGATCACCATTTTTATTCAACAGGTGGAACATACAGCAGAGTAAAACTATAATCACATTAACTAACTAACAAACTAACCAACTAATCACTAATATATGCCAAGGTTTTCTCACTATTTGTTGAAACCTTTCAATTGTTGTTTACACCATATGTTGAAATTACATATGGTTATTCTTACACCTGTGAAGAATGACTGTTAGTTTGATCCAGGAGGTCCAGGAAGGGTTGAAGGTTGTTGAGATGTATGTGTCAGACAGAATGTGAATGTTTCAGACAGATTAATGTGACTATATATATATATGTTTGTGCCTGGTGAATGTGTAGTACAATAGTTGTGTGTGTTGATAGATTTTTGAAAAAGGTGTACAAGGTTTTCACTACTTTTCCATAGATATAATTAAATTTTATCAATTTTGATTCTTAGAGAATATAAATTAGCTACACCTTTGTTAAGGAGTATCAGAGTAGCTTAGCAATGGATTCTACTGATAGGAAGTGTTTGTGGTAGAACATTCTGGTACAGAGAATAATATATATATATATATA
>JBBPBX010014742.1:0-27396 GCA_038048925.1 Garcialebias charrua | reverse complement strand
TATATATTATATTATATTTACAGTCATTTGAAGGCTCTGGGTCAAACGATGCTCGTAACTCCTCAACAGAAGGACTTGATGGAAGACTTTGGTTTTCTGCAATGACTTTCTGCTTGAAATATGTAGGCCATTTTGAAAGAAATCTTCCCGAGACTTCATCCCCAAGCATCATCGCGAAATCCTGGTCAATCTTGTACAAAGAAAAAACAACAACCAAATACGGTTACTTAAGTGTTGTTTGCCATATGTTATTTTAATTTTTGGACATAACATGAAATAATAATAATAATAATAATAATAATGAATTCCATTTATAATGCACTTTTCATTAATAAAAATCTCAAAGTGCTACAAAGTGTAATAAAGCAAAGATCAAAATAAAACAAGTGATAAAATCAAATAAAATCAATAATAATATCGACTAAGATCAAAGATAAAATCATGTGGATGCAGATTAGGCTTGCTTAAAAAATAAATAAAACAAGTGATAAAATCAATAATGATATCAGCTAAGATCAAAGATAAAATCATGTGGAGGCAGAATAGGCTTGCTTAAAAAGAAAGGTCTTTATGCTGCTTTTAAAGTCAACCAGTGACTGTGGAGCTCTCAGGTCATCAGGGAGGGAGTTCCACAGGCGGGGGGCAGCCACACAGAATGCTCGGTCTCCCATGGTCCTCAATTTGGTCCGAGGAATATGAAGGAAATTACTGTTCTGTGATCGTAGAGACCGGGTGGATGAATATGGTGCAAGAATGTCCTTTAGATAGTCAGGTGAAGTGCCGTGCAAGCATTGATGGGTAATGAGAGCAGTTTTGTACTGAATTCTGTAGGTGACAGGAAGCCAATGGAGGTTATGGAGAATGGGTGTAATATGTTCAAATTTACGAACTCTCAACAGAATCCTTGCTGCACTGTTTTGAATGTATTGAAGTTTCTGAAGGTTTTTGCCAGGGATACCAATAAACAGGGAGTTGCAGTAGTCGAGCCTGGAGGAGACAAAGGCATGGACGAGTTTCTCAGCATCAGGAAAAGTCAGAGAAGGGCGAAGTCTGGAGATGTTTCGAAGATGGAAGAAGCAGGTTTTAAACAGATGCTTAATGTGATTTTCAAATGTAAGATGAGAGTCCATTTTTATTCCAAGATTTGTAACAGAGGTGGAGAGGGGGATGTCTTGACCAGAGAAGGAGATTGTTGTTAAAGTTGATGTTTGTATCTGGTGAGGGGTGCCAATCAATATGGCCTCAGTCTTCGAGCAGTTTAATTGAAGAAAATTCTGATTCATCCATGCCTTTATTTCCTCCAGGCAGGCAGAGAGAACAGTGAGTGAAGACGGAGATAGGGATGATGATGATGTTCCAGTCCTGATGTAAAGCTGTGTGTCGTCGGCATAGCAGTGAAAAGAAATGTTGAACTGATTAATAATTTGACCTAAAGGCAGCATGTAGAGGGAAAACAGCAGGGGCCCCAGAACTGACCCCTGAGGGACACCACAGGAGACACCGACTGTCTGGGAAGTGGCATTGCCAAGGCTAACACATTCCAGCCTATTGGAGAGGAAAGAATTGAACCAGTCCAGGACAGTGTCACAGAGACCGACCTCCACATGAAGACGGTGGAGGAGGATATTATGGTCCACAGTGTCGAAGGCTGCAGTGAGGTCAAGGAGGACAAGGATGGAGGGAGAACCAGTGTCAGCAGCCATGAGGACAGTCAATTGAAGGCTCTGGGTCAAACGATGCTCGTAACTCCTCAACAGAAGGACTTGATGGAAGACTTTGGTTTTCTGCAATGACTTTCTTGCTTCTATACTCACCAACCCAGGTGTATCAAGGAAACGAGGGAAGATATCCAAGATCGTTGATGTTGCATCTGGGTCGTGAACCAGCTTCTGTCTATATTCAAAGGTGGCTCTCATCTTCTCTTTAACCACAGACCTATCTGTTGAGTGTCTAATAACAGACAAGGCCTCTCTGCACTCCTCACCAAAGAGTTGTCCATTAACTAACAAAGATTCTCTTTGAGTTGTTGGGCTATCCTGGAAGTTTGGCCTGGGACACCCACGTGCTCCATCATAGGTATTGCGTTGGACAGTCTTGAGTCTCCAAGCAAGATAACCAGTATTGGCCTCTGGATCATAGTAATGTTCCTGTTCATGCATTCATAACAAGCACACACACACACAAAAGAAAAGACAACAAAAGAAATGGATTAAAGGAAGACATTTTATATACATCTGTAACAACATGTCTAAATTACAGAGATGTAGATTTTTTGACATATTGACACTTACATAACCATTTTTTTGAGTATGGATCTTGGAGATATGGAAAAAGAGTTGCAATCCCCAGTGCACAGTTAGTCCGAACACTTATGGGTGGGATCCTCCTTTAAAAAAAAAAAAAAAATGTATTACTGTTCTTCTCACTCAACACTGCTTTTTATGATAATCAAAAAACTCTTACCCATGTGAAACTATCATATCTGCAACCAGTATGTTGACCATTTGTCGACGAGTTGCATCTGACGGTGTTTTAGTTTTGTTGTATTCACAGAAGATTTCTTCACCCTTTGGGTTTGACCTCAGAACAGTATACACCTTCTGTAAAAAATAATCATTCTGATTAAATTCCATCAAATTGCCCAAACCTGTTAATGTTTGCAAAATTCAGTTAAGCACTGAAAAAACTTTAGAGTTTGTTTTTGACCTGTTTTACTTCATCACGATCAAGCTCTTCTAGGCCCTTCTTCCTGTTCTTTGTACTTTTGAGGTTAGTTGAATCTGAACAGGAAGAAGCTGGAGACGATGCATGGTCTGACAATGAAACTGGTGATGTTGGGGGGACAAGAGGCTGTACCGATGACTGTGATTCATCTTCAACAATACTGATCTCAATATCTAGAAAAAAGGACATAAAAGGAACAAAAATTAGCGCAAAATGTATATGCAAAGTCGCAATAACTGATATAATGCCCCGAAACATATCTGGTAACATTGTGGAATGTGTATTCAACAAGAAAAATAATTTTACAGTTTTTTAAAGAAAACTACGATCAGAAACGTTGTTAAATTTGACCAATATTAATGTAAACCTTCAGAATCATAAAGAAATGTACACCAAATTACTACATATCTGTTTTACCTGTGGTTGTCTGCTTTCTGTATCCAACTTTAAAAGATTGAACCCCAGACTTTACCAGCTCATGAAAAATGTCTGAATAAACTTCAGTGTCTGAGGTGTCAGTCAGGACAAGTACACCTTCTGTGAAGAGTTGAGGCTGAAAGCTGAAATTGTCCATAACTGAAAGAAAGACAATTTAAGTATCATTAATTATCAAAACCACCAATTCAAGTGAAAACTTTACAACAATTTAAATCACAGAAATACAAACCCTCTTGAAGAAATTGGAGGAAATGAAAGCATTCATCACTTTGTGGAACTTTAATATACTTCTGCACTCCCCCATATTCCACCTTTGCAAGCATCTCCTGTGTGGATATTATTTGCAAGCATCTCCTGTGTGGATATCAAATAAAAATGAGTTTTGCGCTAATTAGGTGCACAAATAATCTGGTAACCAATTTCAGCCCAATTTCAGCATAGTAAATAAATTGAATCATTTTCAACTAAAACCCGTATGAGGTGTGTTCTTTAGTTAGGCAACCACAGTAAATAAACACTACTGTATCTAGTTTTACAATTTACAACTGGTGTAATTTTAAAGTTTGTATATTACTGAGTAAAACTATTTCCTGTTTTTTAGCACTTTAAGCCTTTCTCTAAAGAGAACTTAAAGAAGCAGATGGTTCTCATTATCTGATTTTTAAATAATAAAAAAACAAATAACCACCTGTTTTACAATATTCTAGCAAAGAAAGAAAGAAAGAAAGAAAGAAAGAAAGACTTGACAAAACTTATTTTACATCATTTGGGAAACAACAACAAAACAAGGTCCAACAAAAAGAAAAACAAACATTCAGTTACAGAGACATACAGGATGGGCATTAATTCATTAAAAAATTATTTACATATGTTATTTAGTTTTTTTTTTTTTTTTTTTTTACTCTCTCCATAATATTAAAAGGTAAGAATTAAAAACCCATCCTCCCTCAAGGAACACAAAACCTGTTTAATACCCCAGAAGTCTCGAAACGAGCCAAGGTTGCTGGTGAGGGTGTAGAAAGCATGCTCTACTTTTAAACGGGCTGCAAGTAACCCTTTAAAGCTCTCAACTACATCAGTCCATCCCCGGCCTAACATCTGGTTCTTCCTGGTCAACCAAATAGCAAGTTTTGCAACCCCAAACAGAAAATTCATTAAGGTCAGGATTTTTTTCTTGCGTACAGTGTACTTTGGACCAAAAATGAACAGAGGTAATGAAAATTCTTCCCCAAGAGCTACCACCCACTCTTCTAACAGTCCAAAGAGACCCACCAACCTTTGACATGACAGGACAAGATGTTCCAAAGTCTCTGTCTGTGCACAAAAAGGACACCCCTCCCCAGTGCTGGAGTCGAAATGAGCTCTGTGTCTGTTCGTAGCTATGAGTCCATGTATTATCCGCCATTGAAGGTCGGCCACTCGTTTTTCAACAGGGGGCTTATACAGGACCCGCCACCTACCCTTAGGGGTGCAGTCTGAAGCAAAAACCTGAGTCCACCTCGACTCCCTAGTTCCAGCCAAGGAGCGCAGGTTCAGCACCTTCACACAGCTGAGGTAGAGTTGCTTTTTTCCACACAACTTAAAATCGCCCAACTTTGGTGTTTCCATGGATAACAGCTGTCCCCTTTCTTCTTGCTGCTCCCCGAAAGCAGGACTCACTCCCAAAGAAGGAAAAACATACTCTGTGTCAGCATTCCATTCATCAGCATGAGCGTGGTCTTCAATAAAAGCTCTCAGTGGCACAGGCAGACATAGTTTTACTTCTTCCATTATCCTTCCCAGTACTCTGGAAGATTTGATGTTTGTCATGTCTCCAAGCATGTCTACAGGGGTCTTTACCAGATGACCAAGTCTAGTAATGCCAACGTCAACAAACTTATTCCTTATAGTTGTTGAGGAAAGTGTGGATCCACTAATGGCTTTGTTGTAGAACAAAGGCTCCTCAAAAAGCCACATTCCTGGTCTGGGGTCAGGGTTGCGAATGACCTTCAGCGTCTGCCAGGCATTGAGTACAGAACGATAGAAGGGCGTAAAGGCCTTGTTATACTCGGCAAGATGCCCTGGCGCACGTCTTTTACCCCCCGTTGGGTGAGCAAACATTGCGCAACTTTTGGCCGCACTCCCGCTGTGATCCCCCGGTGACAGCGCGTCGTTTACATAGCCCCCAAGCAGAACTCAGAGAAGCCGACGATGCGGCTCGCAGCGTGTGATTGGTTCAAAGTTTGTGGGCGTTTTTTGTTTTTGCTTTGACAGACACATGGATAATTTTGAAGAGAACTTGTCTGTGTGTGCGCGCACACTTTGCGCATTGCACCCAACACACACACACACACACACCAATACATATATATATATATATATATATATAAATATATATATATATATTTACACGCGCACACACAAAAGCATGCGCGCCTGCATGCACCCTTTAAAAGAAAGCAAACTCCACTGTTAGACAACAAGCCGTGGTGGTCTAGTGGTTAACATGTTGCGCTGCAACACCAAAGGACGTGAGTTTGAATCATAGTTGAAGTTTTTTTTTTTATGATTTGGTTGACTATAATATTCTTTTATTATTGTTCAAAGCTCAGAATTTATGGTTTTGTGTGAGAAATCATTTAATATCTTATATATTTTTTTATATATGTGATTGCTATTTGAATTAAGCCAGCCACTAGGGAGCACAAGCCAGTGTATCTCTTGTGCCGGTCCCAAGCCCGGGTAAATGGTGAGGGTTGTGTCAGGAATGGCATCCGATGTAAAACACTTGCCAAAACCATAATGCGAGTTCATCAAAGTGAAACCATACCGGATCGGTCGAGGCCCGGGTTAACAACGTCCGCCACCGGTGCTGTTGACAAACAGGGTGCCGGCGGAAATTGTACTACTGTTAGTCGAAGACGCCGAGGAGGAAAACGTGTCAGGAGACAGAGGGAGAGGAGGAAAGTGAAGAATGTAGGACTGAGGGTTGCAACTCTAAATGTGGGGACAATGACAGGCAAAGGTAGAGAGCTGGCTGACATGATGCAGAGAAGAAAGGTAGATGTTTTATGTGTCCAAGAGACCAAGTGGAAGGGCAGCAAGGCTCGCAGTATTGGAGCAGGGTTCAAACTGTTTTACCATGGTGTGGATAGAAAGAGAAATGGAGTAGGGGTGGTCCTGAAGGAGGAGTTGGCAAAGAATGTAGTAGAGGTGAAGAGAGTGTCAGATAGGGTGATGTGTCTAAAGGTAGAAGTAGAAGGTCTGATGCTAAACATAGTAAGTGGTTATGCTCCACAGGTTGGATGTGATGGGGAGGAGAAAGATACATTTTGGAAAGATTTGGATGAAGTGATAGAGAGTATTCCCAGGGAGGAAAGAGTGGTGATTGGAGCAGACCTGAATGGACATGTTGGTGAAGGAAACAGAGGGGATGAGGAAGTGATGGGTAGGTTTGGTGTCAAGGAAAGAAACCAGGAAGGACAGATGGTGGTGGATTTTGCCAAGAGAATGGAAATGGCTATAGTCAATACCTATTTCCAAAAGAGGGAGGAACATAGAGTGACCTATAAGAGTGGAGGAAGGAGTACACAGGTCGATTACATTCTGTGTAGAAGAGGAAACCTGAGAGAGATTGGAGACTGTAAGGTTGTAGCAGGGGAGAGCGTGGCCAGACAGCATCGGATGGTTGTGTGTAGAATGACTGTTGTTGCGAAGAAGAGAAAAAGAGTAAAACCAGAGAAGAAGACCAAATGGTGGAAGCTAAAGAAGGAAGAATGTTGTGAGAAATTCAGAGACGAGCTGTTAAAGGCTCTGGGTGGTAAGAAAGAGCTTCCAAGTGACTGGGCTACTACAGCAACAGTAATTAGAGAGACAGGTAGGAAGGTACTTGGTGTGTCATCTGGACAGAGAATGGATGATAAGGAAACCTGGTGGTGGAATAGTGAAGTGCAGGACGCCATTCAAAGAAAGAGATTAGCCAAGAAGAAATATGACTGTGAGAGGACTGAAGAGCGGAGACAGGAATATAAGGAGATGGGACATAGAGCAAAGAGGGAAGTAGCTAAGGCAAAGCAGAGGGCGTACAATGAGTTATATGGGAGACTGGACACTAAAGAGGGCGAGAAGGACTTGTACCGATTGGCAAGACAGAGGGATCAGGCTGGAAAGGATGTGCAGCAGGTTAGGCTTATTAAAGATGGGAATGGGAATGTTCTAACAAGTGAGGAGAGTGTGATGGGAAGATGGAAGGATTACTTTGAGGAGCTAATGAATGAAGAGAATGAAAGAGAAAGAAGAGTGGAGGTAATAGAAACTGTGGACCAGGAAGTGGGAAAGATTAGTGAGGGTGAAGTCCGGAAAGCTCTGAAAAGAATGAAGAAGGGGAAGGCAGTAGGACCTGATGACATACCAGTGGAGGTTTGGAAATGTCTTGGAGAGATGGCAGTGAGGTTTTTGACTCAAATATTTAATGGAATATTTGAGGGTGAGAAAATGCCTGAAGAATGGAGAAGAAGTGTGCTGGTTCCCATTTTTAAGAACAAGGGTGATGTACAGAGTTGTAGCAACTACAGGGGAATTAAGTTGATGAGCCACACAATGAAGATCTGGGAGAGAGTTGTGGAAGGAAGGCTTAGACAAGAGGTGACTATCTGTGAGCAGCAGTATGGTTTCATGCCAAGAAAGAGCACCACAGATGCCATCTTTGCTTTGAGGATGTTGATAGAGAAGTACAGAGAGGGTCAGAAAGAACTCCATTGTGTGTTTGTGGATTTAGAAAAAGCATATGACAGGGTGCCAAGAGAAGAGGTGTGGTATTGCATGAGGAAATCTGGAGTGGCAGATAAGTATGTTAGACTGGTACAGGACATGTATGAGGACAGCAGGACAGTGGTGAGATGTGCTGTGGGAGTGACAGATAGCTTCAAGGTGGCGGTGGGATTGCATCAAGGATCGGCTCTGAGCCCCTTCTTGTTTGCTCTGGTGATGGACCGACTAACAGATGAGGTCAGGCAGGAATCCCCATGGACTATGATGTTTGCAGATGACATTGTGATCTGTGGTGAGAATAGGGAACAGGTGGAAGAGAACTTGGAGAGGTGGAGGTATGCACTTGAAAGAAGAGGAATGAAAGTCAGCCGTAGTAAGACAGAGTACATGTGTGTGAATGAGAGGGAGGCCAGTGGAACAGTGAGGCTACAAGGAGCAGAGGTCACAAAGGTGCAGGACTTCAAGTACTTGGGGTCCACTGTCCAGGAAAATGGGGAATGTGGTAAAGAGGTGAAAAAGAGAGTCCAGGCAGGATGGAGTGGATGGAGAAAAGTTTCAGGAGTGATTTGTGACAAAAAGGTGTCAGCAAAGGTCAAAGGAAAAGTTTACAAGACAGTGGTGAGACCAGCTATGTTGTATGGTCTGGAGACAGTGGCATTGACAAAAAGACAGGAGAAAGAACTGGAAGTAGCAGAAATGAAGATGCTGAGGTTCTCCTTAGGAGTGACAAGGATGGATAAGATCAGGAATGAGATCATCAGAGGTACAGCACATGTTAAACAACTGGGAGATAAAGTTAGGGAGGCCAGACTGAGATGGTTTGGACATGTCCAGAGGAGGGACAGTGGGTATATTGGTAGAAGGATGTTAGAAATGCAGCTGCCAGGAAAAAGACAAAGAGGGAGACCAAAGAGGAGATATATGGATGCAGTTAGAGAGGACATGGAGGTAGTTGGAGTGAGGACAGAGGATGCAGAGGACAGAGTGAGGTGGAGGAGGATGACTCGCTGTGGCGACCCCTGAAAAGGGAAAAGCCGAAAGAAGAAGAAGAAGATTGCTATTTGAATTGATTGTTACCGTATTCGTCGGCCTATAAGTCGCACCGGAGTATAAGTCGCAACTGCCAAATATGCCCAATTAAATGGAAAAATCAACGTATAGGTCGCACCGGCCTATAAGTCGCACCGGCCTATAGGTCGCACCTCACGTGAGCTGGTGTTTTGCCCAAAATGGACTGGCTGCCAAATTGTTTGGAAGGACTTTTGACAAGATTATCACATAAAAACTACAGTATTTTGTTTGATGTGTCTTAATTAATAAATGAACATTATTTTGGACTGGCTGCCAAATTGTTTGGAAGGACTTTGTTGAACTTTTCATTAATAAATGAACATTATTTTTTTATATTTTGTGTCTTTCATCATTTATCTTTAAAGATAAACACATAGAAATATATTTTTATTAGCTGACATCACAGTAAAAAACGTGTCTCAGTTTAAAATGATGACAGAAACAGATACCGGTACTGTATTTATTTTATGGCTTTTATTTATTTATTCAAAACCTTTGAAGTCTTCATCTTCTGTGTCTTAATTAATAAATGAACATTATTTTGGACTGGCTGCCAAATTGTTTGGAAGGACTTTGTTGAACTTTTTCATTAATAAATGAACATTATTTTTTTATATTTTGTGTCTTTCATCATTTATCTTTAAAGATAAACACATAGAAATATATTTTTATTAGCTGACATCACAGTAAAAAAACGTCTCATTTTAAAATGATGACAGAAACAGATACTGTATTTATTTTGTGGTTTTTATTTATTTATTCAAAACCATTGAAGTCTTCATCTTCTGTGTCACTGCACCATTTTTGGACCAGGCAGATGTCAACAGTGTAGGTACTATAAAGGGTTTCTTAGTGCCCATAGCGGCCGAAACTGGTACTGCACAATTTTTTGGAGCTTTTGACCAAAGTCACATTATGACCAAAATGTTGGAAAAATCGACGTATAAGTCGCACCGGCCTATAAGTCGCAGGGCTTAGAAATGTAGGCAAAAAGGTGTAAAAAGGTGCGACTTATACACCGGAGAATACGGTAATTTTGTTTGAAGGGGCAGAAATAATGAGATTTTTTTCTTCTTCTGCCTCCTTTCATTTCATTTCATTTCATGTATTGTTTTATAATGTGGTTTTGTAAATAATTTTCTTGTGTTTTTACAATTTGAAATGAATAAATTCAATAAAAAATTTAAAAAAAGTTGGAAGAGGGAGGGATTTATTATAATTTATCCCCCACGTCTTGCCAAGTATAAACACTCAATGCGGTCGGTGACACACACGCAATTGCATCATCGCTGGGTTCACTCAACGGGGGGTAAAAGACGTGAGACACTAGTATAAACCTAGCTTAAGTCCTGTTAGGTCCATTTTAGAAGACTCCAGTAAGAAAAGCTTTTTATCCAGGCTAAGTCGCCCAGTGTTCCTCAGTAGCATTTGGGCTAGGCCTGTCCAGCGGTGACAACAGCCATACAGGAGTCTCTGTGCTGTTTGGAGTCTGAAGGTTGCCGTTCTGGAGATGATATCCACAAGGCCTTGTCCTCCCTCCACTACCGGCATGTACAAAATCGGTGCTCTTAGCCAGTGATGACCAGACCATAAAAAGTTCACTAGGAGCCTTTGTACATTCTCCAGAAGATTTGGAGGCGGAACCAGTACGGCAAGTCTGTGCCAGAGAGTCGAGGCAACCAGATTGTTCGCTATCAGAACTCTTCCCCTATAGGACAGCTGGGGTAGCAACCATTTCCATTTAGACAACTTGGCTCCTACCTTCTCCAACACCCCTTCCCAGTTCTGTTTTTGGTAATCTTCAGTTCCCAAATAAATTCCAAGTATTTGCATGCCCACCCTCCCCCAGCTCAAACTACCAGGAAGGTTGGGGATCCCTCCCACTTCCCATTGTCCTACCAGGCATCCATTACTTTTCCCCCAGTTCACCTTGGCTGAGGAAGCTTTTTCATTCATAGTAAGACACTTTTTTAACTCATGTACGTCTTCCTGATCTTGGACAAAGATGTTTATATCATCAGCATATGCAGACACCACAATAGGAGAAATTGAAGTTGAGTTGGTCAAAGAGAATCCCTTTAGTCTACTCCTCAGTTTATTCAAAAGAGGTTCAATGACTAGACTGTAAAGCTGGCCTGAAAGTGGACTCCCCTGCCTGATTCCTCGTTTAACTGGTATCGGAGAGCTCAAGCCTCCTCCCACCTTTAAAGTGCAGCACGCCTCACTATACAGGAGCTTTATCCATGTCAAAAAGTTATCTCCCACTCCAAAAACTTGTAAAGTTGAAAAAAGAAAACCGTGATCTACATGATTGTTACGACCGGTGAGGATCAAAACACATTTGAAGGATGCAGGACACAAGGAAAAAGGTTTAACAGAAGTTTTATTAAATAAATAAAAAAACATTCCCTCAGTTCAAAGTCATCCTCATTTAGCTCTTCTAAGTCTATTATGTCCTCATCTGACTGAACTGGGGTTTGTTTAGTTTCATGTTCAGTGTCAAACATCTGTAAGAAACAGTCACCGAGATCATCACCTTCTTCTTGAAAGTTAAGCAAGAGTTTCAACTCCTCCACTGGAATCAACTCGACTTCACAGTTCACCATTAAGCTGTCGCTTAAATCGACCTTGTCCTCTTCTTGCCGTCATTCCTCCGGTTGACAATCTTGAGGCGTCTCCTCCTGTTGATGTTCTAGAGGCGCCTCCACCGGGTGACAGGCATTGGGACTGGAACGTTGATTTGTCATCCTCAACGCTCTCATCTCCTTCTGCAGCTCCAGTCTTTTTTGTTCCCACAGACGCTTCTTCTCCTGCAAAGCAGCTTGACGTCTTTGTCGTTCAATTTCCTGTTCTTTTATGAACGATTGATGTTTGAGTTGTAGTAGCTCTTTTTCTCTCATTATTTTATCTTCAAGTTCCTTTTGTCTGGAAGCATCTTCTTTTCTCAGACGCTCTTGTTCATCAATCTCAGGAAATATCCCAAGCTGGACCAATTC
This sequence comes from Garcialebias charrua, assembly GCA_038048925.1. Lineage (NCBI taxonomy): Eukaryota > Metazoa > Chordata > Actinopteri > Cyprinodontiformes > Rivulidae > Garcialebias > Garcialebias charrua. Next base: position 15,418 of record JBBPBX010014742.1, on the reverse strand, counting down.
ACACAGCAGTTCACTCTCTAGCCATCCATCATTAGCAAATTTTCTAACATCAATGTTAAAATGATCTGCTACACTCAGCTTTTGTACTCTTGTGCAGTCTGCAAAGACCTGCACAGTGGGTTGTTCAAGGAATTTATTTAAATTAAATGCCATGATGCAGACAAACAGTTTTAAGCTGTACCCTTCTTATGACTTTCACTGTAAACAACAGCAAAAATCCCAGCTGCATTTGAACGCAGCACAATCCAAAAACACACACACAGCTGCGTGTTTCAGCTCAATCAGCAACCAGGAGCTGGTCCTGTCAGCTCCAGAGAGAGTGCAAACTACAGCACACAGCTGTCAAAACACACCAAATGTAAAAAGGAGCAGTTAATTCTATTAACTACTGTCCAAAAAACACTTAGCTTCAAAAAAACTTCACAACACTCTCAAGATTAAGCACAAAAAACACAATGTTTGCTCAAAACTAGACTCCCACAAACATGCACAGCAGGTGCTCAGCTGTCTAAAAACTCAAGTGCTTCACAGAAACACTCCAACAAGTTTGTCCTGTGCAGACAAACAGACGAGCAGACAACTCAAAAAACATAGCACCTTACAAACGAGCCCCCAATACTAATTCAGATCCCGGACGAGCCATCCAATAAATATGTTACGACCGGTGAGGATCAAAACACATTTGAAGGACGCAGGACACAAGGAAAAAGGTTTAACAGAAATTTTATTAACTAAACTAAAGTCCGGTCAAGGATGAAGTCATCTGCAGCAGCTCCCTCTGGTCAGGAACCACCACCAGCTTCTCCAGGCATCCCACGTCACAAACAAAAGAAACAAAGTTCAACTGAGAGATGGGTTAGGGTAAAGCGGCCAAAAGGAAAATAAAGCTGCCCAACAGAGCCAACTCCTATAGAGCCGCGAACCCTGTTAGACAGCGGGCTAACTGTACCAAAACTCTAGGCCTAAAATATGGAACTAAAGCGAAAACAGGACTACCAGCTTTACCCAACCAGAAAGTTATGAAAGTAATTATATGCAAAAAAGAAGAGAGGCATGAGCCAGCACAGCTGCCTCCAGCAGACAGCACACCAGAGCCCTGAGCCCAGTCTCTGATACTCAGAACCCTCAACAGCTCAGGTCCTCTACTCTAGGTACACTAGAGTCTACATGAGCCTCTAAACAAGAGAACCAGAGCACATTAGTGCTCCAACCAACACTCTCAAAAGATGAGAGCACCAACGACCTCTCTAATAAAAAAAGAGATCACTACAACCAGGGAGGGTGGAGGAAACTCCCAGTTCAACAAACAAACATCTGTAGGTTCCCCTGATGAATGTTCAAACAGTGGTCAGGGTGGGTGAAGGACACTCCTGAACACACACATATGCAGCCTGCAGCTGCCTTCAATAAACTTGGTTTACCTTCCAAAAAGGCTCTCAAGTTGCTCCAACAAGCTCCTGCTTGCATCCACCAACCTTAGTTGGCCATCACATAACCTCCACACTGTCCAAAACCTCCACACTGTCCAAAACCTCCACACTGTTCTGGCTCTTGCTCCCAGCTTATAAAAGGAGAGAGAGTCAGCAGGTGTTTGCAGCTCAGCCAATCAAGCCTGATTAGCTGAGTAAAAAAAATGCAGCAGGAGGCTGCAGACTTCAGGTGACCTAAACTGAGGTTTAAACTTTTTTTATTTTTTTTATTTAATCCCTTCAGGATACATAACAACAATCAAAAGCTTTCTCTTGGTCAATGGATATAATACCAGTGTTGGTGCCACACCATTTACATACCTCAAACACGTCTCTTATTAAAAACAAGTTATCTAGAATAGATATCCCAGGTACACAGTAAGACTGATCAGGGGCAATCAAGGATTCAATAAATAATTTCAGCCTGTTTGATAAAACCTTAGAGAGAATCTTATAGTCCGTACATAGAAGGGCAACTGGTCTCCAGTTCATTAAGAGCGTCAGGTCACCCTTTTTTGGCAGTAGGGAGAGAACAGCTCGCCTAGATGACGCAGGGAGCTTACCGTCGGTAAAGCATTGTGTAAAAACGTCCAGAAGGTCTTGTCCGAAAACATCCCAAAAGTGTCTATAAAATTCTGGTGGTAACCCATCGATGCCTGGAGCCTTTCCAGGTGCCATCTGGGATACTGCAGCAGTCAGTTCATCTAGGGTTAGATGTGCGTTCAGGATTTCCTGATCATCTGGGGTGAGGCAAGGAAGCCCCTGCAGAAGCTCCTCGGTACTGTCCACATCACAGCTAACCGACTTGAACAAGTCCGTGTAAAAGTCCACAGCATAGTTCCTCAGTTCAGCTGGATCTGAGGTCAAGTGTCCATTTGGGAGTTTAAGGCAGATTATTTGTTTCCTCTGAGCGTTAGATCTCTCTAAGCCAAAGAAGAAGGACGTGGGTGCATCCATTTCCTGGATATTTGTAAAACGGGCTCTGACTAAAGCCCCTTTAGCTCTCTCATGTAACAAAGAGTTCAGTTCAAGTCTTTTTGATTGAAGCGAAGTCTGTGATGTAGAAGCAGAGATGGATATATTTTCCAGATGTTTGATCTCCTCTTCCAACCTCTGCACAGTTCTCTTGATGTTAGTGGTGACACCGGAAGAATGTTGCTGGCAAAAAACCTTAATCTGGGCCTTTCCTACTTCCCACCATTGAAGAAGTGAGGGGAAGTCACACTTCTTTGATTTCCAGTAAGTCCAGAACAGCTTAAAGTTTTCGCAGAAAACAGAATCATGTAACATTTTTACATTAAAATGCCAAAAAGATTGTTGTTTTACAGCGGAGGAAAGAGTAAGTTCCACAGAAATTAATTGGTGATCCGAGAAACCAACAGGAAACATCTGGCAATTTAAAACACGTGTGTTAATGGAACCAGAAACATAAAACCTGTCTAGCCTTGCTGCACTAACTTGACCATCAGAAACTTTAACCCAAGTATACTGCCTGCTTGACGGGTGTTTTATTCTCCAAACATCTACCAGGTCCACTGCCTTCAGCATCTGAGATAGATAAAGTGATGATCGAATATGAGGTTCTCCTCCAGTCCTGTCTAACCTAAAATTTGTGCAGCAATTCCAGTCACCACCTAAAATTATACTTTCGCCACAGTCAATGCTTTTTAATTTAGCGTCCAGAGTTTTAAAAATCCCCTCCCTTTCTAAGCCCTGGTTGGGAGCATAGACATTGATGAAGTGAAAAATAAAACCTTCTATCTGCGCTTTTACCAGTAGGAGTCTGCCCTTGACAACCTCAGTGCTTGAGATAATTGTTACATTCAGGGCAGAGGAAAACAGAATGGCAACCCCTGCACTAAAATTCGTCCCGTGGCTAAGGGCATATTGTCCTCCCCACCATAAACCCCATTCTATTTCATTCCCACTGTCACTGTGAGTTTCCTGCAGAAAAACTACATCCAACCTTTTTTGCGTAATAGTTTCAGATATTAATACTCTCTTGAGTGCATCCCTTCCCCCGTTTATGTTTAGAGAGGCCACCCTTAAAACACTCATATGAAGATAGAAAAGAGCAGATGTGAGACAGATGAGAGTAAGTACACAAAGAGAAAATGGCAAATTCTGTTTGATCATGATCTTATGTAGAAATTTTCATTTTCTTTGTCAAATTTGATTTTTGCTGCCCTTAAATTTTTTCTCAACATTGTAACATGTTTTTTGAGGCGATAACGTTTTTTTTCATCTAATAAATCCAAGCTTGCAGTTTTCTGATGCATAGAGACAGACTTAATGAACTTATCAGCATCTGGAAAATGTGCCTTGATATCTACTGGCCGTCCGTAATTTTCGTCCAGGAATTCATTAATCTCCTCCAGAGAATACAGATCGTCAGCGTCAAAAAAACTGCCAGCCATAGAGAGACTGTCTGAATCAGTATCATAATCATTATTTTCAGCCACTTTTTCAGCCACTTTTTCAGCCACTTTTTCCGTCTGATCATCAGATCTTATCACCTGCACCTCCACACTACTGGACTCAGACAGGTCTTGTTCAGGTGGTTCAATATTAGTATTCTTTGTTTTCAGTTTTGCTTTAAGAGATGTGTCAGTAACAACATTTGGGACGTCATGGCCGTTGTCAGCATTACACTTTAATCCAGCAGCTTTATCAGTCACTGCCTCATTAATTGACATTTCAGGTGTGGAGACAGCAGTAAGTGGAGCTACTGTGCTTCCCAGCTCACCCTCAGATTTTAAATTACAGTCATTGTCATGACTTAAGGACATGAAGCTGTCAGAGGGGGCGGGGGGCGCGCCCCCGGCCGCTGCGGAGCTGCGCACGGCCGTGGCGCCCACCACCCCAGAAGCTGCGGTTGAATCTGTCACGGAGGCAGCAGGGAGAGTAGCCTCTGCTGACCCACCAGCTCCAGCAGAATCCATTACGGATTCAGCCTCGAAGCCTGTGGGAGGAGCAGCTTCAGGGCGCTCGCTCCCCTCACCGCTGTCTCCCACCTCATGAGCAGCCGCGTCTCTCACAGTGAGCCCCCCCGCGTGCTGCAGGTGAGGGCAAGCAATCTTTTTGTGACCCACATCCCCACATTCAAAACATTTCATGTTGCCCGAGCTAGCATAAACCATGTAAGACCCGCCACCATGCTTCACCCGGAAGGAAACATTCAGCGTGTGAGTGGGTGAATCCAGAAACATGGACACCTGTCTGCGCAGTGATTGAACGTGTGTCAGCCTGGCGTCCTTACAGCCCAGATTCACGGTCCGGAAGCCACTCGCCATCCTCCCATAACGTCTCCGCTCCTGCTCCAGAGCCGCGTTGGAAATAAACGGAGGGACTCCGGACACCGTGATTCGGGTGGAGGGCAACGCCAGAGGTGAAACCGGCAAAAACTCATTATCTAACGTGATTCCACTCTGAACGAGCTCAGTCACAAATGTTTGTTGCTTCAGGAAAACAACCACACCCTTATTCAAACGGGAGGCATAAATAATATTATTATGCTCAATCTTGTCTCCGACAGCCAAAAGCACCTGCTCCACGGTGGTGTTTGGCTGCGGCACCACCCTCACCCCATGGCCCAGTGCCAGGGATGGCGTCTCTGAAGTCGCCATCCCTGCTACAAAGCCCAAACTCACAAATACTTCCACATACAAAACAAACTCTTCTAAGTAGAAGAAACAGTATGGAAAGTTGAAAAACTCTCAGACCCACTCCGTTCAGACTCACCACACACCACCACCGACCAGCACCCAGCATGCAGTGCGAGAGAAAGAAAGAAAGAAAGAAAGAAAGAAAGAAAGAAAGAAAGAAAGAAAGAAAGAAAGAAAGAAAGAAAGAAAGAAAGAAAGAAAGAAAGAAAGAAAGAAAGAAAGAAAGAGAATCAATCAATCTATCAATCCATGGGTTAAAGCACATAAACCTTTATTTATTTGTTGTTCAGGTGGTTGCAGTCTGTGGATGCCAAACCTGGGCTCAACACAATGATGTTGGACATGTTGCAGAGGAGATGTGAAGAGGACCCTGTTAAATATGGCTCTGTGGTCCTCATGTTGGATGCCATGGCCATCAAGAAACATGTCCAGTATAATCCCTGTACCCAGAAAATGTCTGGATATGTGGATATGGGTGATGGCGTGGATGAGACTGATGTAGCCACGGAGGTGCTTGTTTTTATGGTGGTTGGTCTACAGGGTCATTGGAAAGCTCCAGTCGCCTATTACCTCACAAAGTCTCTATCACCAGACACACAAAAGGTCCTGGTTGTCCATGCTCTGGAGCTTCCTAGCCCCAATTGCAGGGCGTAGTGAAAGGACCTGGAGGGTTTAGATTACTTTTTCAGGTCTTATAAAAAAGGTTCGTTCACAACTGTTTACATGCACAGCACTCAAAAATAATAATAAAAATAGTTGCTGTAGCATTGTACACAAGACTGTATTGTATGCTGTGTTTGAGCGAGAGAGTAAAATAAATTCAAATGAACAATCAAACTAGTTTTTTTAATAAGAAAATGTATACATTTATTAATATCCCATGCCATATAAAGCATTACTACTGCTTTACATGTATTACTACTGTTTACATTTACACTACTTTTATCTACACTACTGCAGATACATATACTGTACAGCATTCTCTGACTAGCCTTATCTAAGGATGCCAAATGTGCCTTATGTGCCTCACTGCATATGCCACTTTGCCTCTATACCAACATCAACTACCTCATACATATACTGTGTACATTAACTTATATGCTGCTGTGCCACTCTTTGCAAATGTCAATGCTAGAACCTTCAGTTTATTTTATAGATATACTTTTTATACTTTTTATACTACTATGCAAAAACTCAGGACAGTATTACACTTTTATTATTTCATTTTATGCTTATGTTCATTGGGTGTTTGGTGTTTTAGGGGTGTTTGGTGTTTCAGTGTTGGTGTAAATTTTCATACTTTTATACTATTATGAAAAAACTCAGGACAGTGTTACACTTTTACTATTTTATGCTTATGTTTATTAAATGTTTTAGTGTTTTAGTGTTTAAATGGTTACTGTTGCACCGAGGGACTGAGAGAAACGCAATTTCAATCCTGTGTATGTCCTGTACATATTGCAGGTCTGACAATAAAGTTGACTTTGATATGTGTATCTTTGTTAAAGAGCATAAAACAAAGTATTTAAGCATGAAAGCACATACTTTTATTGAGTAGCAGTGTCACACGTCATAACCACATCTCTGACGTTTATAACAAACAAAACCGTGTGAAAATCGGGTAAGAATTCGTGAAGTTATGATTGTTTTTAGTGGAGCATACAGCTTCTTCAATACAAATAAATGCGCTGGGAGCGCGAAATAAACCCATTCAAGATGGCGGCCGCACGGAACGTCCGCTCCAATAGGCAGCTCCAGTCCGTAGGGTATCTAGTATTTATATAATATCTATGCAGTATAGAATGACTAGATACCCCATGGACTGCTCTCGCCTATCCACCTTATTCTTACGCCCCATGATGCCTTGCGCGAATTATGTGAACGACTTCCACCGAAAGTCAGAACCGGCACTTTTGTTACACGCTAGCAACGCGCTAACCGGTTTTCGTCAGAGGTTTTAGGTCATAAAATATGTGGGAACACAAACTATCACAACTCAAATGTAGAGATATTGTTTTACCGCTACCTACAGCTGTTGAGGGGTGGGAGGACGACTTGAAGAAGTGGCCGAAAATAACGTAGACTAGCATGTTTAGCTACTAGCATACTTAGCTACTTTGACAGTTGCTTCAGATGGCGAAGCGATGAGCAATCTGAAAAGCTCTGAAGCTTATTAGTATCTTCACATTAACAAGGTTGGTCCTGTTATGTTAAGAGAGGTGGGACACTTTATTTAAACAAACATAAAGCCCAGTCTAAGCATTAAAACTCCACATCTCCAGGTCCAGCTAACAATGATGTTGCTTTGGACTTTTGAGCTGCAAGATGTTTATCTGGACACCAACTGAGCACCTGGAGCTTGACATTTCTTTTGACAAAGACTTTACTGATTCACAAATGAAGCACCTTGAGAACTTTTAATAAAATACAGTAAATGAAAACAAATAATGAAATAGACAGGAAACGATCTTTAAAAACTTGATAATGACAAAAGTGACATTTAGATAGAAACAGTAGTTTAATCCAAAATTAACTGATATAGTGCACACAAAAACCTAACCTTGTAAGAAGGTTAACAGTCAACTATTGTACATAACAAATGAATCATTTTAGCAAATACTTTTCTAATGTAATATAGTTAACATATCCTTTAAAAAACATGTTAAGAGTTGTGTTACGTTTACAGTAAGTACACCAGTACTGTACATGTTTGAGAAAAATGTTTACATTTAATGTCTTCTCACTTGAAATAAGCTGGCATCCTTTGCGTGTGAATGCTGGAATGATTAAATTGACACCATATCTCTTGCAGCAGGTCCCTCACTGTGAAACCACGATCACCCATCACCTGGGCCTCATGTATCAACCGTGCGCACGCACAAAAACATTGCGCACGTCACTTTCCACGCAAAGTGGCGTATGTATCAAATCTGATATGAACGGGAATATCTGCGCATCCACGTACAAATCCACGGCTGCTCCCCTGCTTGCGTACGCACGTTTCTGTGGTTATATTTCCTTTGGCGACACTTACAGGTTATTCAGAGAAACTGTGTCCATGATATGAAAATAATCATAAATCCCACCAAACACACATGATTAACAATTATTACATCCACATGGACGCAATTAGATGAGTGGATATAAAAGCATGCGCCAAATAGTGGCAACGATATTGACAACAATGAGATGTGATTTCTTTAAATAAGAAGTTAACCAAGCTGTACCAACACGCCTACGTTTAGGTCAGTGTGTAGCGCGGTTGCCTTTAGTTCCAAAGGTCATGAGTTCGAATCTCGCATGGTACAACGTTTCTCTTTTTTTTTTCGTTCCAGATTTAAATACACATGAAAACTATTTACAAAACAAGAAATCGTCTGCTTCCTTTCATTTCATGTATTGTTCTATTTCTTGTTGTTTTATTAAATAGTTTTCCTGTGTTCTTTAAATCTGGAATGAAAAAAAAAAACGTTGTACCAAGGGGGAGTCGATCTCACGACCTTTGGGACGAAGGGCGGGCGCGCTCACCACTAACCTATACAGGCATGTTAGAGCAGATGGGTCAACTTCTTGTTTAAAAGTGGATGGTATGTTTTGCGCTAGGCGTGCCGAATAAAACCTTTTTCCGTGCTTCTCTGCCTCACTCAGAAGTGATTCCTGTTCACAGTCCGTGAAGTTCCTCTTTTTTCCACGTTCCGACATGATTTGCAATGGAGCAGAGACGACATTCCTGTCGTGCATGGCATATTTGAATGACTTTGCATATTCATACGGAGGCGTGTCAAAGGCGGAGTCGGCCACTCTCTCATGTGCGCTCAGTTCCACGTTCATCGTGATGTACAAAAGGAATGTGCGTGGATTCAGGTGTACGCAGGGTTTGATAAATCTGGATTTTTTTGTGCGTAGACACTTTTCTGGATTTGTCCGTACGTCACTTTTCAGTAAGAAATCCACGCAAGTCTTTGTACATCTCCAGCACGCAGATAGTCCAGAAACCCAGAGTTCTGTGTTATAAACCTGTCACTGCATTTACCACCATAAGCATCTGAAATAAACATGATTATTCCAGAGGGAGAAACAGCCAATAAATATTTCACAGTGTTATTTGCATGTATGATTCACTTCTGGAGTCCAAGTTTTTAGCTTTCTGCAAAACATGTTGCTTTAATTGTTTCACGGGGCAACCATAGAATAAGGTCGTTGGTTTGTTCTGACATTATGTCAATCCACATTCCAACAGTCATGCTGCATGTGACTGGTGGTGTTTACAGCTCCACACTCTCATCAAGCCCATCTGAAAGTAAAAGTACATTATACAAACATTAGGGTTCATTTATGAACACACACACACCTACACCTATATTATATATATATATATATATATATATATATAAATATATAAATAAACGCACACACAGCATACATATATAGGTGCGTGTGTTTATTTGCCAGTTATGTACAAAAATATTAGTATCATTTAATCACTGACTACATAAAATCATAACACTAAAAGCCGTCTCTTAAATCATACCTGGTGTTCTCAACCCTCTGGAGGATACAGTGACTTTTTTCAGGTGGTTTCTCGTAGCCCAGCCACAAAGAAGGATGCAGGTTTTTGTTTTCGGAGCATGTTCAACACACACTAGTTGCAGCCACAAATTCAGCTTCGTCTGATTATTCGTACAGCCACGAACAGCGCAACAGGTACCAGAGCTCCACAAGGACATCTTCGTGACATCTTCGTGACAATATTATATATGAATGAATAAATGAATAAATAAATAATAAGAATAAACACTGCAAAATGTCACATCATGCTGATGCTGATCTGTTTCTTGTTGCTGCGTTCATCTGTGACCATCTGCTCATGTTCGTGCTGCTGTTTATAATGATGTTTTTCTACTACATTAGGGCTTAGTGTATTACTAGCTGATGTCTCTCTTAGTTAATCCTAGATGTTATTATTGTTTTTCTCTTGCATTTGTTGTTGGATGTAACTGGGACCCTGTGTACATAATCTCGTTTTCAACACATGTACTACATGCGGTGCAAATGACAATAAATTCTCTCTGACTCTCTCTGACTCTCTGACAATATTAGCTCGAAATAACAGAAAACAGAACTTCAACGACGCGCACAGATTAGCAAGTAAACAACGAGGAGCCAATGCAGAAATTCTACTTCCGGGGTCAAACGGAAGTAGGACACATAATCGCTTCTACAGTGACACCCTCAGGAATAAGGTGGATACATTTCGTCTTTCATCCAAAAGACTTCATGTTGTTGTGACCCCTCAGACTGATGAAGTCTTTTAGATGAAAGACGAAACGTAAAAAAAAAAAAACATCCAGGGAACCTGAAACACAGTTTTATAAGCCATAAACCTGACAATAAGGTGGTTTTTAGCAATCAATAGCTCAAAATGCAGCTGCAGCTCACTTGTTGCTTCATTGCAAACACACATAATTCAGCGTGATTCCAAGGAAAGTCTGACTATTTTTCTGCAATTTTCTCATAATTTTGAAACACCCACTTGTCTCCAGCAGTCGCAGCCCAGCGATACCCTGACTGAGGTTTTTAAAGCCTGACATGTAATTTAGATTCTCTCGTTTCTCAGAGTGTTGGAGAACTGGACCTCAAAGTGAACATGCTCGAACATTTGAGAAGATTGGCAAGAGTTTTGATTGATTTCCATTTCTACATTTCATTCATTACTATAGAATAAATAATTTCAAATAGTTTTGAAATTACTTTTTTAAACTCCACAAATTTACAGACAGCTTTTTGAAAATTTTGGCTGTTGTCCTCCCTCAAATACTGTATGTCTTTTTTGCCCGCTTCTTCCTTTTCGAGTCACAGGGGTCTCTGATGCCCATATCCAGCAGTCACTGTGCAAGAGGCAGGGGACACCGTGGACAGGTCGCAAGTCCATCACTGGGACACATACAGACAAAGAAACAACCATTCATTCTCTAACTCACACCCAGGGACAATTTAGACTTACCAATCAGCCTAACATGCATGTTTTTGGACTGTGGGAGGAAACCGGAGTACCCGGAGAAAACCTACACATGCACGGAGAGAACACCCAGAAAGGCCCCCGGGCGGGATTCGATCTGGCAACGCTCTCGCTGAGAGGCAGCAGCTCTACCAACGAGCCACCTCGCTCCCTAATATAGAGTTTTATCTGTTAAAATAGAACAGAGCAAAAAAGTCTGATGCCGGGCCTTATTAAGGCTGGACATATTCCAACACAGATGCTAGATATTCAAATGTTGCAATCTGCTCATTGTTGTTAGTCATTAAATTGAAATATTGTGGATAGTGGTTCTGCCTTGTGAACACTAACCTTCTGCTTTTTTCATTTATTTTTGAGACTAACCAGACACGAACTCAGACCAGAAGCTCTCCAGGCCACCCAGCTTTCCTTTGATAAGATTAAAATGAACAAGTGTAGGAGGCTGCAGAAGTCCTCAGCTGGTTAGGATGAAGGTTGTCTACAAGGATAAGGATAGTTGATTATTTAAAAAAATACAAGATTCAATAATATGACAGTCTTATTGTCCTCTTGACTAACTTTTAACTATGGGGATGTCAAACTGAACTCTTGCCATTTGTTAAAAATCATCATGTCCTCTCTAACTGCATCCATACATCTCCTCTTTGTCTTTTTCCTGGCAGCTGCATTTCTAACATCCTTCTACCAATATACCCACTGTCCCTTCTCTTGAGATGTCAAACTCGTCTCAGTCTGGCTTCTAACTTTGTCTCCCAGTTGTTCAACCTGTGCTGTACCTCTGATGACCTCATTCCTGATCTTATCCATCCTTGTCACTCCTAAGGAGAACATCAACATCTTAATTTCTGCTACTTCCAGTTCTTTCTCCTGTCTTTTTGTCAGTACCACTGTCTCCAGACCATACAACATGGCTGGTCTCACCACTGTCTTGTAAACTTTTCCTTTGACCTTTGCTGACACCCTTTTGTCACAAATCACTCCTGAAACTTTTCTCCATCCACTCTAGCGCTGACATTTCTAACCCGAACCCAGAGCCCGGCCCGACCTGGATTAGGGCCGGACCGGACCATAATAATGCGCTTAAAGGACAACACCCACCATGTTTTCGAATTGCATCGCCATTAATATTTATTAGTTCATTTAAAAATACAGTAAAACAGGAGCGTTTATTTATATTGTAGATAAATAAAGCTAAATGTGTTATTTCATGATTTATAGCAGATTTTAGCATGCAGCTCCGGGAAAATCTGCCCCTCTCCATATATGGGCATTCACATCACTGAAGTTTCCGCCTTGGAGTTATAGGCGGAGTTATAACAAGCATGCATCAACTTATGACCAGAGAATACAACTAATAAAAACAATGTGTGGGACAAACGTCAGACTTTTACAAGTAGTCGTGTTGTGTCATTTTAATATTTCCTCAGTAATAATTGTACAACTGTCTGCTGATCAGCACAGCACCTCCGTTGCTCAGAGGAAGAAAAAAAAGCGAAACATATTTAATATTCCCTTGTTAATAAATCTGCATGTTGATTAATCCCGCGGACACTCACTGATGTCATGTTCTGAGCGTGCACCCACTTTTTATTCTCTCCCCGTGACCTGACAGCCAGGTCGGGGAGTACAGAATTAAAAAGGCAGCCGCAGAGGAGCTCTGAGCGCGCGTGCTCCCCGCAAGGCTACGGAGCCGAGCCCTGATGAAACGTGGAGCCGGGAGAAGACACGCGGCTGGCTCCTCATGGGCAGAGTGAGAGCAGTAACAGTTTTAACCGCAGCGTGAAGGAACTTCAAAGGTGACCAGCAGAACGCAGCCGGGAGAAGACGCGGCTGGCTCCGAGGCAGCGGGCAGAGGAGTGAGTGAGAGCAGCGTTTTAACCGCAGCGGTGTTCTAATAAATAAATAAATAAAAACGGAGCGCTGGTCCAGCTGTACACACAACTGCACCAGGAAATATTTAGAGATCACGCATCCACGTAGGACACGATCAACTGCAGTTCTCTCATAAACCTCCATGTCGAACTCACTCCTGCCTTTTTAGGGGGTGACTTCAATGAGGTGATTTCACACTTCGGCAATCTTCGGCCGGGTTTCCGGATTCATCCGGGACTCTGTTGTTTTTTTGTTTTGTTTTTTACGCTCGCCTGGCCCAATTGCAAAAATGAAAATAGACATCATATTCTACTACAGTAATTGTCCAATATGGTGAATTGTTACTGTCATGGTGGGTGTTGTCCTTTAATGTGCGGGCCAGGTTGGTGTCGGACTTTTGATTGCGTCAGCGGGTGCGTGGGGCTGACGATCCAATTATATGGCAACATGGCTTGTTGTACAATCATAGCTGCATACGGCCATTTGACCACGTGCTGACCGGCCTTGTAAGAGGTAAAAAAATGTTCAGTTAAGCTTCAGATGGGACTATAGTGCCAGGCAGCAATCCATTAGGCCCAAATAGATGTTCATTCAGCTGCTGCACTCAGCGGATGTGCGCAGCTGTCAATCCAAACAGATGAGATCCCAAAATATCTGACATGTCAAAGCAGGGTCCGTGTCTGAATAATACAGAATGCAGTAGGCAGAAGCAGGCATTAAATCACTTTGAGGGCCATGAAAGGACAAACATCCCCTCAGCTCCAATCATCTGCCCCTTTATCCGCGCGTGTCCGCCGACCGTTATGACTATATACGCAGTCAAAGCATAATTAAAAATGTTGTGTGTGTGTTGGGGGTGGGTTCAGACCTGTAATTACTGTTAATTCGCTGGGTCAGGTGGGGTTCAGAAATGATAGCTACGGGATCGGGCCGGGTCGGTCAGATTTTAAGGGCCAGAATGCAACTCTAATCCACTCCATCCTGTCTGGACTCTCTTCTTCACCTCTTTACCACATTCCCAATTTTCCTGGACAGTGGACCCAAGTACTTGAAGTCCTGCACCTTTGCGACTTCTGCTCCTTGTAGCCTCACTATTCCACCAGCCTCCCTCTCATTCCCACATGTACTCTGTCTTACAGCTGACTTTCGTTCTTCTTCTTTCAAGGGAACACCTAGGGCTGGGCGATATGAGGAAAATTTTGTATCGCAATATTTTTTGGCTATAGCACGATACACGATATATATCGCGATATCTCCAAAATCAATGAAAAAATGATTCAAAATTGATTAAAAAATGTCAACACTAAATTTGAACAAATTTAAATATTTTATTTTAACCATCAATTGCACACATAAATAAAAAGTACTTCAAGCAAAAAGGAAGAATAAATAATTTAAACTTAAAAAGGTGCTCTTGTGCTTATGGCCATAAAATTTACTGACCCAGAACAGTCACAGGTAACAACTCTCAACTATTTGCATGTGCTAGTAATTTTTAACAACAAACCACAAAATGTGCACAAGTTTCAAACTGTGCCAAGTTCAGGCAATGTCTGCAAAACCTCTGAACAAGAACAGATTTATCACAGGTATTGTGTACTGCAGTAAATGTGAGCCTCTGTGTACTGTATCCGGTTTTATTGTGAAAGGGTCAGGGGGTTGTTTCCGGGTTCACGAAGACGTTCTCTAAGTTGCTCTACAAAGTGTCGCATTGAATCCTTGTGTAAAAACACGACAGCCTCCACTCAGAAACGTGAACAGAGAGGTGGAGACATTATTAAATCAGCAGTTTATCATATACGCTAAAGACACGGTCAGTCTCAGCTGTGGAAGAAGACGGCTAACGCGTTAGCCATCTTGTTAGCCGCTAAGGACCGTATAGCGATAATGATAAAATGCTGATTTAATAATGTCTCCACCTCTCTCTGCGGTGCACGCATGACTAAATGAGCTCAGACCCGTGGTTTGTTTTAATGAAGCAGCAGGCTGGAAAAACACTTGGTTCTGCCGTTTCATCATGCTCCACTCCGCTGTTTAAATGGTGAAAAAGATTCGTAGTTATAATAATAATAATAATCATTTTATTTAAAAGTGCCTTTCATGACACCCAAGGACACTTAACAAACCAACACAGTGAATACAGAGCAAACATTATCAGCGACAAATTGAAATATAAAATACATAAAGGATATAAAATGGAAGATAAAAATACATTTAGTGAAAGTTAATGATAAGCTAGTCTAAAGAGATGGGTTTTCAGGGCAGTCTTGAACAGAGAAAGGGAGGTGGTGTTTCGAAGGTCGGGCGGTAGAGCGTTCCAGAGGTGAGGGGCAGAGCAGGTGAAGGCCCTGCTCCCCATGGTGGAGAGGCGGGCAGAGGGTACATGGAGTTGT